>OV651815.1:25562347-25839343 GCA_927349885.1 Psylliodes chrysocephalus | reverse complement strand
ATTTAAGAGCTAAACTGAAAATGTTTTTTCACAAATATAAGTATATCCGAATAACTAAGCCATTTGATAAGCGTGTTTCAATAATTTGGGATATTGTCGCGAACTCGATTGACCAAGTTTCGCAGTTGGAAAATAAAATAAAATATTTTAAAAAAATATTGTTTATTATCTGTCACACTTCATTAAATAATTTTACAAAAACTTCAGCATCTCGCTAATTTATAAACAATTGTTTGAAACTTACCACATTATATTCAGCTATAAGGGCACGTCTTAATCTCCCAAAAACTTTTATCTATATATATCTATACTTATATTATCTTACTTCCGCTAATTTCCCCATATCTAGTCAGCAGTTGGAGTCCCTTTTAGAGTCCAGTCAACTCCCGACTGCCGATTTATTCTTTGGGGAAGATTTTGTTAAGTGAAACTTAAAGAAACAAAAAACCGTTCTTAAAAAAAATCACCTTGCGTGGTATTTGAAAAGATTATTTAAATATATATACATAACTTTTATAAACAACATTTGCTTGGTTTCCATTAGATGAACTCGATTCTGTAATTAAAATGCATATTTTAAAAACAAATACAATGTTTGTCAATTTTTCCTCACTTTTTAACAAATTTCACATTAACGTTTCGCATAAATCATTAATACGTTACTCTGGTAATGAATTAATTTTTTTAAATCCAATCGAGGGTGAAATACAGTTTGTATTTATTGGCGTGTTTTGGAATAAAAGATAATTGTGATTGGTTGGTTGAGATGTTAAATAGTCTGGTTAATCCATTGGTCTTTTTTCATTCTTCCTGACTCTTAAGTTTTCGTAATTATTAAAGTTTCTTTAGTTTATGACCTGACTTTATTTTTCATGTTTATATTAAACAATATAATTTCGTTTATTTAACCAAGCAATTGTTCGTGAGCCACATGAAACGGTTTCGCGGGCCGCAATTGGCCCGCGGGCCGCACTTTGGAAACCCCTAACCTAAATCCATGGTTTGTTAGGACAGTACGCGACGTTCGACGTACACGTACGACAGAATCTGTTGCGTTCAACTCACGTCAGTTTCAGTAGAAGCGGTTTGTTAGAATATAAATCAGTTCAATTTATTTTGTTGATACATAAAAGTAAAAACGAATTTCCATTAATTAAATAATGCATTAGTATCGATTATTTCAGTGGAAGAAGAAGCAGACGAAGAAAAATTGTTAGTTTTTAAGTAGTAATATATCAAAAACAAGTAACATTCTCAACTATATTGTCTTTGAAACTTCCGATTTTCACTTGTTTAAGTGCGGGATGCTCCTTTATCATATCAATTAATATTTTATCCTTTTCAGACGAATTTTTTAACGAAATTTTATATCTTTACTTATAACACAAATTATTCTAACCTCATTTCATTTGACAGTCTACTGTATACTTAGCTGAACGAGTGTGTCCAAATCAAACTCAAATTGATTTCCACGTAATCAGTCGACGTACACTGCTGTCTACCTAAATGTGCTGACTCTAACAAACCATTCCCATAGCATTAATATTGATAGTTTTCAGCGACGGACGCGTCTGTTAGAGTCAGCACGACGCGGCGCTCAGCAGACTGAGTTTTACGTCGCACACATTTCTAACAAACCGTAGCTTTAGTTGAGTGAACTGAGGTGAAATATGATCAAATTTGCGCAAATTAAAGATGTACCTACAACAATGATCTTGAACAGGGAAAATAAATCTGAATACCATAATTTATTGTGGATAGCTTTTTGCACACTTTAAATTTCAAAATTTGGTTATTCACATATAATAACGGCATCTTTACATAACATTTTTGAATATTCGCTTTTATATTATTTTTAAACCTAAGATTTTGATAAATAAGTAGATAAATTTATAACAACACCATCCAACTCCAACCTTGACGAATTTTCGATTTCATCCCGTTTGGTTTTGCTACAAAAAAGAATCGCAGTTGTTTAAGATGGATGTACACTTAAATAGATTTTTATTAACTAATATACACAGTATCGACTATCGAACGTTTTCCAATACGCTTTGCACAATATTCCATTTGAAAACTATAGAGAGATAGCATTAACGCAAGCTGGAAATTAATAGTATCAGCGCTGCCTATTTATACGACCTGGCAACGTTATTGCGCGGTCAGGCCATATAAACAACATAACAAAACAATTGAATGAAACAAGACTTAAATAATTGGAGAGTTCAAACATTAAGAAATACAAACTTTATCGTAATCAATCAAAATAAATTGCTACGCATTAAATTTGGAATAAAATTAGCTTTCAAATGAAATACCACAATTTACAATGCGTAACAGTTTTGTATCCCGCTAGCGAGCGTTAAAATCAAAACTAATGCATATCCATAAGTCATATTGCCGAATTCTCCTCTTTTTAATGACGTGTCATACTTGGCACTTTCCCTATTTAAATTGCATTGGTTCGAGTAACGGAGTGGAGAGGAATGACGTAGGACAGCTAATATGATAAAATATGTCCTACTTCAAACCAAAATCGATCTGTCCACAATGTCATCCACAATATTAATACCCAAAACCCAATGTCAAGTTTTCGTTAGGTCACATAAAGAGAGTATATTAAAGAAAATTAACGTATAAATAATAATCTTTAAACAAAATATAAATTAAATGGATTGACCCCATATTATTATAAAGAAATACTGAATAGTTTTGAAAACTCAGTGTGAAGTTTGAAATGAATAAATTGTTCATGAAGTTGATATTTTTGAATTTGATTGTATGTTACCCTTTTCACTTCCTAAAAAAGATTCACCATGTAACAAGAAATAGTACCTAAACAGTTTACAATTTTCAACTTGTATTATGTATACCAATGACCGAGTCCGGTTGTGTTCATTTTCAAATAAACAAATATGGCCGTCGATAGTAGTTCTAAAAATAAACAACTTATCAAAATACATGTAAGTTTCCTTTATCAGCGTTACAATGGTGTTACGCTTCGCACTTTTATTATAAATACAGCTTTTTACAACACATTTTGGCATTTTCAACGTTAATTTCCAAAATTTAAGTCACTAAAATAACAAATTAGTTCTCATTGACACATTAAATTTGGACGAACAATACTCTGACATGTGCGTCCTCAACTGTGATTGGTCGGTGTAAATAATTTCGAAGTGGGATTATACGCATGTCTTATGTTCTTTCTACGGTTTGTATATTCTAAGGCCAGAGTACAAGTACCCGGTCTACTTCGCTCGACCGCAAAACTACTACTAACATAAATGTTTGTTACTAGTTACACATTATACTCGTTTTTTTTTCAATTCAGAAATATGAATAAAACACAATTTGTGACTTTAACTTTACTTAATTCTAGGATGACCCTTCAAATAACTTTATACAAGACAAATATATTACACATGCATACGTGACATAAATGACAATTGACAACAATGTTACCAACTTAGTAATATTAAGCCATTTAAAACAAGCATAACTAGATAAATTTTAGTGATTTGATACATATACATCAACACTATCAACAGGCTATGTAAATTTGACTAATTTCACCCTCTATAATACTAATTAATATTTTTTTAGAGGTCATGCATTGCTACAGTTTATATTTTATAATTTTACGCTTTTGCCAAATCTCCCAAAAATATCTACTATTCAAAAATCTCGAAATTAAAAATGTCAATAATGTACAGAAAAAAATATCATCTATATTTAAGAAAAGCTTTACATTTGGAATATTACACTCGTTTGAAATGAAGAAGAGTTTGCTTAAAATAATATTTCTCGACATAAAAAGAAAATAAATATTGAGTGAAATGTAGTCATAATCTTGTAATATAATATTTATAATAATTAATCTAATAGTAAATTATTTTATTCGAGTCTAGAATTGTTAATTAATCCAAGAAAGCTCTAACGTTTATTGTATGATATGTTCTTAAAACGGACTATTGTATACTTGGTTTAATGTTGTAAAATGATTCGATTCAAAGCATTTAAATTTCAGAACAATTCGAATCAAAAGCATATGTTCTTTACAAAAGATTAGCGAGTACAAATTCACTGCACGGTGTTGCCAGTTGAAACTTATTTAAAAATGCAACACGGGTACGGTAGATATATGACTGGTACATGTTGAGATGTGATAATTATTATTATTCGGTAGTCTAAGACACAACACATTTACAGAAAATTTGGCAAATTGGCATTAGCACGTGTTCATTATATTGTTCATTTTCTAACAAGTTGTAGTTTGCGTCGTATCGGTAGGGCAACCCTACTTTTTGTTAGAAATTCTTTGCGATTTAGCTAATAATCACACCAATGATGTCTATAATTAAATATAGTGCACACCTATATGTATATAAGAGGGTATATATATGCTCGAATAGTATGACCTAAAAAATAAAAATTATATCGTGAAAAGCAATTGAGTTTATAATTGTAGAGAAATTTTGACAATAGACGACAACAGTGCTTTTCGTTGTCTGCTTTACATATGGATAAGCAATCTGTATAACTATATATCATTGGATCTTTCCCTTCTAGTATATTAGCGCCATTTTGGTGGTCACTTTATGAACTCTTATTTACTGCTTTAGGGTGAACACTTTTCGAGACAAACAACCATATTAGATTGTCCTCCTTTCCTCTACACTCCATAGCCATGTTCAATAACTTTGTTTTAATGAAGTCCACGCTGATATTCATACCTAAATGCTTCACACGCTGATATTCATACCTAAATGCTTCACAGTCATGATTACTATGGAAAATTTCTCTGGTAAATCTGCCAGTAACACCGATTATTCGTCTATAATAAAACCAGTTCTTCTTAATTTCTGTGAATTTTCAACTATCTGGTTAACATAAGTCGCCATTGATTCACAATTTTCCGATCTCTTGAATTCAGTATTCGCAACAGGGATATTTTTCTTTGGAAACTGCAATCATCGAATAGAGATTTAAACTTTTTCCATTTCTCTTCGGCGGTCGTGCTTGCTTTAATGTTGACATAAACAGGAGGTTCAATCGTTAATATTAACTTTGCTTTCGCTATTGCGACTTTTTTAGCTACCGTCCCTGTACCGGTGATGGTCAGGTAACTTTCCAAGGTAAAAGCCCACTCGCCGTAATTTTCTGATTATAAACCCGTGTTACGGGCCCAGACACACACGTTGAGCAATCAGCACATACTAAACATAATTAACTGAAAAATACTGTTACCAACGTCATAAAATAAAGATCAGGGCGGGAGTTTTAACAGTGACATTGTATTTTAACATAACCTAGCTTAGAAAATACTCGTCTGTGTCATTTTTTAGGTTTTGATGTAGGAGGTTTTTATGTAAGGTTGTTTGCTAAGTCCATTCCTGGTAATAACACAATGGATGTGAATTTTAAGCTGTGTCAATTTTAAAGCAAACACTCTAGACATCTTAGCTATATAATAATCAATACTTTGAATACGACTGGCATGGAAATAGTACACGTATGCCGTGCTCAACATGTTAAATAGCTGCTGTCGAACTACATACAAAATTAGGCCATCCAATGATCTGTCAAACAATAGCTGCCAGTGGAAAGGGCACGTATATCTAAGAGGATTGCGACACAAGCCTTCCGTCTTGGACGCTATTTTTATTTGAAATACTAGTTGCCAAGCCTGCCAATTTATGAAAAATGTATAAGCGTTTTTAATCTTTAATTTGTGTGACGTATTGTAAGTAGAATACACTATGTGATACAAGGGGAGGCAAGATTAGGTGCTTACAAATTAGGGAATACACTGAGTATCTCAAGGTTAGTGACAGGAGACGTGCTAGACATGAAATCAGACCACATAACCATAACATAATACTCCATTTGAGGTTTAAATACAGGAAAGAGCGGAGATCACCATAAGGGAGCCCAATGCTCAACGACAGGAACAAACCTGGTATACAGACGGGTCTGAGACTGCGGAAGGCACTGGGGCTGGAGTATTCTCCAAAAACCCTGATACTAACCATAGCTATGCTATAGGAATACATTCCTTGGTATTTCAGGCCGAGGTATACGCAATTTTGCAATGTGCAAAAACGAACAATGAAAGAGCTGTCGAAAATCAGCATATTCAAATAATATCAGACAGCCAAGCGGCACTTAAGGCCATATCGAGTCAGAAAGTTACGTCGAGGCTGGTATGGGAATGCATTGAAGAACTAAGAACACTGGCAGACCAAAATAGAGTAAAACTATTTTGGGTGCCTCGTCACCAAGGGATCGAAGGCAGCGAAAAGGCTGACAAACTTACAAAAAGAGGGTTATAAGAAACACTGGAACCAGACACAAACCCAGGAGTACCAAAAAGGACAGTCTGGGGTTTCATAAACGACTGGATTCGGGAACAACATATCAACGATTGGGGAAGCACCCCAAAACAGGCACATGAAAAAGCCTTCATAGGCAGACCATGTCCCAAAAGAACTGGAGAACTACTCTTAATGAATGGGAACCAGTTAAAAGTAATAACAGGGTTTATGACTGGACACGCCGCAGTAAAGGGACACTTGAACAAAATTGGCATGTACAATGGGGAACTCATGTGCCGACTATGTCACAAGAAACCAGAAACGGCCAAACACATACTGTGCGAATGCGAACCTCTAGATCACAAAAGACAGGCACTTTTTGAAAAACCCCAGGTTGATCTAACAACGTATAGAACCCCACTCACCCAAGGATCTATACAAACTTGTACAAGGTACAAAGGTGACAGAGTGGGTGCTATGAACTGTCATGGGGTAAAACACAATAAGCCAATAGCCTTCAGTGTTATTCGGAGACACATAGTCAGACGAGCCAAGGAGAAAGAAAAAAAAGTAGAATACATCGTAAAACGCAACCCCTTAGATATACCAAACATTCTCACCGACAGTTTTTTTTTATTTGAAATGCCTAACTGTGACACTGACTAGCATTGAAACATGTATGTACTACAAATACTTAAAAATATTTCAACATAATTCTTCGTAATTTTTGGTATTTTTGCTGGAACTAATACTTTGTTTTCAAGAACCCGTATTTTCTCCGAAAAAAGTAGCCTTAAAGACGCGTGATCACTGGTAATATCTCTTAAACTTCCTTCAAGTGATGGAAATAATGTTAGGAATGCATTCGCATTGAAATGTTAACGAAGACGATTTGTGAATATTATTTGCTCAAAATGTTCTTCACATAGTCTGAAACTTTTTAGCAAGTTATCCAGTCTCTCAAATAGGTCTTCTTTGTTGTCCTTCATTGTCCAAATTTTTGCCTTTTACAAAACAAGTTATATGTTATTTTTAAAATTAGAGCTCAATATGTTCCTTAATTAGAATATGAGCTTGAAATTCTTAATAAAAATAATAATTTGGATAATAGCAACGATTATAACATCGACCGGTTAAATCATACAAGGTAGCATTAATTATAAATTTTCTTAAAATTTTTATTGTTTTTCGTAAAATTTCGTTATATGTCTAAAGGAAAATAATTATTATACTTACCTTATAAAAATTATGTGTAATTATTGGTCTAGAAATAAGTATGTACTCACCTGTCGGGTTGCCTAGGAAAGCTAAATAATATCTTTCTGCAATCATATATTTTGTTGTGTCAGTTTTTAACAGCATAAACTTGTCTCTCTTTTCTTTTACCCATAGTTGTTATTACTTTCAAACACAAAAATTCTAAAAACCTTGACACCAAATAAATTAATACGCAAGTATAGTTGTGACAAATAAAAGAGCCAGAAGTGGCAGGTACGATTCATATCTACACCGACGGTTCTAAAACAAAACAAGGCTCAGGATGCGGAATATAATCCAGATTCTTAAACCTAAACATAAAATGGGCTGTGAGCAATAGCAATAGTGTAGTTCAAACAGAGCTAACGGGGATTCTCATAGCAGCAACAGAAATAACCAGAAATAATATCACTGGAAGGAACATGCTCATCTATACAGATAGCAGACAAGCACTACTCACCCTGAACAGACCACGAATTTATTCAGGGTTAGTACTAGAATGTCATGAAGCTTTGGCCGAAGTATCCATCAACAATGTGGTCACCTTAAGATGGATGAAAGGTCACGCCACATCGAAAGGTAACCGTCTTGCCGATTCACTAGCCAAGAAAGCAGCCAACCAAATACTTTTTGGACCTGTCCCTTCTATTGGCCTGACAAAATCGGTAGTGACAGACCTAATTAAAGAACATTCCCTTGTGAAATTCAAGGAAAGATGGGATGAAACAAGAAACTACAGAGTTGCCAAGGAGCTCTTAAGTTATCCTGACAACACCGCAGCTAACAAATACTTGACTATGACTAGACAGAATCTGCGTCTGGTCACAGGCATTCTGACTGATCTGACAGAAGATGAGACCATCGAGCATATCCTTTACGATTGCCCGACGCTCTCATTTATTAGAAGATTTGTGTTCGGCGAGTATCGGCTAACACCGGCCGATATAAGAGAAGCACCTCTTGGCGACGATGTCAACTACATTAAATCTGTAGGCTGGCTCACGAGCTAGGAGGTGCCTATCATCTTAGGAGGATGCACAATGGGCCTAATGAGGCCTAAGTGCCGTGGAAGTAGCCCACCCTCCACACGTTAGAGATACAGATACAGTTGTGGCTAATTCTAATATTAACAAGCGCGCCATTGATACCCGGGAAGGCTGAGCCAGTTTTGCTAACTATTTTGTTTGAGAGATCGTACAAGTAGAGTAGAAAAATGGTATATTAGTCAATTTTTCGACAAAAAGATCGTACAATACATGTATAGTATAACTTAAATAAAAGGAAAAAATTAAAAAAAAAAACTTGGCTTGACAGATTTATTATTCATCTGTTACTTATAACATTTTTAAACGAAAAAAAAAAAAAAAACTAAAGAAAATGCATGAAACTTTAAATTAACACATTTAAACTAATCGTTCACATCATTGTCACTTGAAATTTTGCATACGTGCTTTTATTGTGCTAGGTGCACATTCGGTGTTACTACAAAATTAACACAATATCCTTCGTCTTCATTAGCAACATTTTGAGTTGCTAGCAAAATACCACTAACAGTTCCAACCTTCATTTTATTTTAATTAGGCAACCCAAATGCAGTATATTTATAAACATATTTTAATAAATAAAAAATACTTCCATCCGGTAGTAAGGTCGACCTAACTTCGTATTTTAGACTGTTATTATACAGTCGGAGAACTAGTAACACAAATTTCATTAAGTGTTTGATTCACTTTGAAATTTTGTAATTTGAAATCATTTGGATGAAAAATCTGATGTGTCCAACACATGACTACTCTATCTAGTTATTACAGGCTTTTTCGGTTATTTTGACTAACCTATTGTAGCATCTCTGTAAATATTTAGAGGTTAACTTAATATATACACTCATTGCCAACGAAAATGCTGAAAAATTTAAATTTTATTCTTTTCCCCCAATTTTTGTATTACGATCCATGTAAAAAATAAAAATGACAAAAAATTGATGTCTCAAACATCTGTTAGTTGAACAATTTTCTTAAAAATCAGAGTTTTTTACATTTTGAAAAATTTCTCAAATGTGAACCATTTTAGGAAAATTTTTTATGGAACAAAAATTATAGAGAATAATATTAGAAGTAACTTTTATTTAAAGAATTTTCTTCTCCAAACATAAATAACAGATATATTTCATAAAATATAAAAATGACCCCCTATAAAGTAACCCCCGGATGTTACGACTCTGCCGAAAATCTAATCAGTTCACCTTAGGTCGGAATAAAGACTTGGATGATATTAGAATTTGTAATTGCGCCGCTAAGAGTCGGAATCTGATTGACTACAAACTTACAAGTTCGGATGATGAAAGCCATGTGCCTAGATAGTTCAACTGGTAAGAGCATGGGCGGCTGCGGTCTGAAGGTTTTAAGTTCGATTCGTGTTAGGTGCAGTAATTTTTCTTCCTTCAGTTCTCAGCTTTTTCAATTTTATTTTATTTTTTCACTTTAGGGATATGGGGATATTTTTTATAATTTCGTAAAGGGAATCATAGTGGATTATTCATTTTCATATTTCCGAAATTTTATTTAAAATAATTATTAAAACAAATTATCATTTAAGCAAAAATATGGTTATTAATAGAGCCACTTTCACAGACTCCACTATGTAAGTATAATGTCTGTATCCATTTTCTGTATAACCGTGTAGTGTGTATTCTGAGTCTTAATATCTTACTTCCGATTTAAAAGCCTCTAAGTACTCGTATTTCACTTACAACATTTCATTAGGTGAGTATCGCGTTACATATAGAGGTCAAAGAAACTTAAATTGTTCACCATTTATTAGAGATATCAACTTCTTGCAGAAACAAAAATCAGATTTGTTATATACGTTAGTTGTAAATAATGCTTTTTAAAATTTACGTCGATATTGCAAGTCGCTTTTCTTTGTTTCTTTCCTTAGTAATGAAATTTATGTTCGTCCTCGACTACAACTTATGAACTGAGCTGTAACGTCTGAGGCTAGCCACATCGCGTAGCTCTTACAGGGCCCCGCACAAAAGTGCACCAGGTTAACAATCTTGTTACGATTCCTTTGGGACCGAAAGCCATCTGGAGCTTGTGAAGTGAGTAATTCAGTTTGTTCAAAGTTAAACAAAACATACAACGAAGTCTAGGAGTAATATCGTTGCAGTATCTGGCTGAATAATTGTGTGGATTGAGTTTTTGAGGTGTAACCGGTATTTTTAATCCGAGTAATAAAAATAAACTAGTAGATCCTAAATATATTATGGGTTATCTAAAATTTTTTTTCAACTAATTACGGTTTTTCTTTAGCTGCTGATAAATCCGTCGTTATTTTATATATATATATATATATATATATATATATATATATATATATATATATATATATATATATATATATATATATCTCGTTTATTTAGCAAAGCTAATAGTACATTACAAATAAATAAAATTACAAAAAATATTTATCTATATCTAAAATATAACACTAAAATATCACAGATGCTGGCTCGTTAACATATAATCTCTTAGTTTATATTTAAAGGTAGTAAATGAGGCGACATTTCGGAGTTCTAAGGGTATCTCATTAAAAGCTTGAAGTCCCTTAAAAAATATTGAATTTTGGGACTGTTTACGTGCAACTTGTGGAATATGAAAATTAGATCTATTTCTTGTGTTATAGTTATGATAGTCAAAGTTGTAATTGATTTTATCAAGTAAATAAGAGGGGACCAGTCCATGTTTAATTTTATAAATGAATATTAAAGTTAAGTACAGAAAATAGTTTTTAACAGAAAGTCATTTCAAATTTTGTAACATACCTAATATATTGGTCCTTCTATCACATGACAATAATATCCTCATTGCTCTATTTTGTAATTTCTGAAGTCTGTTGGTTTCATTCTGATTAAGTAAATACATAATGGAGGCACAATAAGTGAAATGAGGCAAAACTATACTGTTATATAAAAGAATCAATGACCATTTATTAATATATTTTGAGCACCGGTATAAGTAGTTGACTTTAAACGCTACTGTTTTAATGATATAGTTTGCATGATCTTTAAAAAACAACATATGGTCTACAATTACTCCCAGATATTTAATTTTTTTTACGACTTCAATGACATCATTTTCAATACTAATTTTCATATTATTTTCAGTAAATTCATTGTTATACCTAACATTCCCGATAATCATAAATTTAGTTTTGTTAATATTTACTTTTAACGAATTAAAACAACACCAATAATATATTTGCTTTAATGTGGTATTTATAGTAGCGGTTACTTCCTGCAAATTATTAGCAGAATAATACAGCAGAGTATCATCTGCAAACATATGTATGGAGCAACCACCTGCAACTTGAGAAATATCATCAATATATAGAAGGAACAATAGTGGGCCCAATACACTCCCCTGTGGTACGCCTAATTCATTTTTTTGTTCTTTTTATAAAATGTTTTTAAACCTTAATTTTTGTTTTCTATTGTCCAGGTAATTTATAAGCCATTCTAGTGAATTTTCAATAATACCAAAACTTTTTAACTTTTTAATCAGTAGAGATCGATTTACCGTTTCAAATGCTCTTTGTAGGTCTAAAAAAAGAGCACCTGTAATTAATTTGTTGTCAAGATTCTGTTTCCAGTCATTTAATACATATTGTAGTGCAGTCTCGCAGCTGTGTTTACCCCGAAATCCTGATTGATTACTATTAAACATATTATTTTCTTCCAAATATTCAATAAGTTGATTATATACTACTTTCTCTAAAATTTTTTCTACTGTACATAACATATTAATAGGACGTAAGTCCACTGCCCTATTTGAATTCTCAACCTTAGCTATTGGTGTTATTATTGAAATTTTTAGATCGTCTGGAATAGTATTAGTCTCTAACGAGGAATTTATTATATTTATCAATGGCTTAGCAATATTTTCGAAACAGTATTTTAAAAACAGTACATTAATTTCATCAGGACTTCCTTTATTCGACATATCAAAAACAATTTCTTTTAAAGTATCAAAACTAACAAGATTAAACTTTTTAAGACTTACATTATCATTTTTAACAATAATGGGAAAATCATTAACGTTCTGATTTATATTAGATACTAAGTCAATTATACTATCAATGTAATATGTGTTAAGTGCATCTGGCATTTCAATTATGTCTTTTATAATTAAATTTTCATTTATTTCAATTTCTACAAGATCATTTTGTTTATAGTTTTTGGGTAACAGTTCCTTCATTACATTCCATAATTTAACAGAATTATTTTTATTTTCCATAATTTGAGAGTCATAATATTTTCTCTTTTCATTTCTAATAGTTTTAACAGCCATATTACGTTTCTGTTTATATAATTCTTTATTTTGTTCTGTTTTGTTTAATACATAATTTTTGTAAGCCTTATCCCTATCTATAGTTGCTGTGTGCACTGTGTCATTCCACCAAACTCTAAATTTTGGAAAAATCTTAATAGTTCTTAATAGTTTTACTTACTGGTCACAGACTGAGAGTAGGCAACAATATCTATCCATATAGTATTTTCAATGGTAATACCAAAAGAGTTTTAGGGATGATTTTATCGTGAACTTTCTCAGAATAATTCTGAAATTAGCGTGGTATTTGGAAAGACAAACAAAACCTTTATAAACAACATTTGCTTTGTTTCCGTAAAGATGTCATGTTTTTATTATAACAGACAACTAAAACCATTAATCAACTAATACAACTTAAAACTATTTTTCTACAACCACAAATAAAAATAATACTTTGCACACTCATTTGTACTTAAGAAAAGCTCATATCACACGTGTACTGAATTGTATATCACACTTGTATTGAAAATTAACAAAACACGCAGGTATTGAAAAGTTAAAAAATAATTCGTCCTATGACCTGTGACAACGTTATCAAAGTTATCATTTTAATGGTCAATACAAATTTATAGGTATAAAATGAGAGGCGATAAAGTTTTTTTAAATGTTTTTAAAATATTGTAAATAAATAAACAAATATTCTTACTCTCTAATATTTATCGAATATTGAAACGGAATTTTTTATTGGTACCGTGCGTGACAGCAGCGCTAATTAACTTATGAACTAACGGACGATTTTTTCGTATACTGACAATACAATTTTTAATAGAACTCGTATTTAAAATACTCGTATATATATGTTGGTTTTAATAAAAGTAACATACAACGGGTTTGTTGTTATTATCAAAACAATGCTTTTTAATTAAATTCGGCATTTTTCTGTGTTTACAGCAAAATTCTCATCATTTAATGTTAACATTTTTCATGGCCGAAGTCAGAGCTGCTAACATACATTTTTTTATAACTGAAATAACTGGCGCAGTGTCTGTGCAGTAGGATTCTCTTTTCATAAAGTAGGAATGTAAGTGAGCGCCCTACAAATATAAGAATGCGAAAGCAAAGTCTTGAAATACTTCATTTTTGCATTCATATTATACGAGATATTTGTAATCCGTACAAACAGGACTAGAAAAGCCTTATGCGCTAGACTTTGTAGTCGTGGAGGTATAAGTGAATTATTGAATTTTTAATAATCTCGTGTCCTGATAAGAAATCAGTCAGATTATAAAGTAGTCAAAATATAAGTAAAACTATAGTAAATTAAAATTTTAGTATATTACCAGTGAAAAGAATATTGCGATGATTCGTTGTCAACTAATAAACAAAAGGAAGTACTTGATTTATAATAAAACCAATTCACCAATTTTCTTGACTGCTTTTAATGTAATATCTACAATGAGGCATGTTCAAAAATTTTGAAATTTTTTTTATGAATAATAGAGTTGAAAATAAAGCTACATTTTTTTTTATCTATTCATTTGCCAGAGTTATGAATTTTTAAAAAATTATGACGTCACCGGGAATAGACCAATAGGAGCTAGCGCTGCAACGTTGCCGGTTAGAAGGTTTACGAGAAGTGGTATACGTTCGTTTGTGTACTCCTTCTTACTTTTAAACTTCTAAAACTTCGTTAAACAAATATCTTTTAAATATATAATATCAAATGTTTTTTGAAAGTATTATTTCTGTTTAAACTTTTACCATATTTAAAGTTTCATTGTTTTAAAAGTCACTTAATAATTCAGAAAATGGCAAAACGGCAGCACTGTATGTGTCATCTGTCATAGTGTCTCAATCAAGAATTTATTTCGAATTTGAGTGTTTAATTTTGTACTTTTTATAAATATTATGACTACGAAAAAGTGTTTTGTTCCAGAATGTGATAGTGATTCACATTCATCTTCACAAATATGTATTAGTGTTCCTAGAAATTTGGAAAGAAGAAAATTAACCTTCTACTAGCGATGTTTCTCGTCAACTTTTTAATAAAAATACACCGATATTCAAGATGTAGCAGCAATTTCTGCTAATTGTCCCCTTCGGTAAATTCAAAATGAGGCTACTATAAATTCTTAGGTGTATAACCTAAAAACCCTTCTGGAAGAAAATCCAGAATCTCCTGAAAGTTTTGAAGATAGCGACTTAATCATCATTTTCTGGAAGAATTAGTGATAAAGAAATAATAGAAAAATATGGGTATTTAAACAAACTGGTTCCTGGATCCCATTTAATGGCAGATAGGGGGTTTAAGAATATTCAGCCATTACTTGAAAACATGGGATGCACTTTAGTAAGGCCACCTTTTGTATCACAGAATGAAAAAAGTTCTCTAAGAATACATGTGGAAAGGGTTTTAAGACGGGTTAGGGAATTTCACATGTTAAAACCACATTCCTGTGTGAATTTTAAGCAAGTACATTTACTTAGTAATATCTGCATAATTGCTTGTGGTATTGTTAACTTACAAGGACTTATTTTGTAAGATAAATATTAATTTAATAAATTTTTTTATTTGTTTTTTAATGTAATTTACCTAATTATCACATTTCAGAGATTATAATAAAAGGTTTTTAAACATCCAATGTAATTTTTATAAAATTTTAACTTTTCGAACAAATCAAAGCTGAATGAGTACCTGTATATGCATAGATTTTTTTGGGATTAAAACTACCAAACCAAAGGCACCTATTTACAGCAGTTTAAAATTAAACATTTTAACAAAAACAGCCTGTTACAGTGATAAATACTAAAAACAACCAACTTCAGTTGAATGTGGTAGCGCAAAGTCTATACAGTATGGTTCAAATGAAAGGAATAAATTCATTATATTGGAAGTAGCTGGTTTTTCGAAAAAAAGCTCGGACAGGTCAATTTTGTCTACTCAAAGCGCAATTTTTTAAATAGAATTCAATTTTCCCCCACTTCCCATTTTTGGGCAGTGACGTCATTGACAATTTTTTTAAATGGTAACCTCAATTTTTTTTCTTGATTTTGATAGATCTTGCAATTTCCTACTCGGAAACATAATATTTGAAATATCTTACATAACAATTTTTTTTGAATAGAAGACATTTAAAGATCAGACACATAAATTTTATTTTATTTTGAGAACACAATAAATAAATAAAAGATAATTATTTGTAATTAAATGCTTAATCTAACAAAATAATAATAAAAAGAATTTGTGAAATTGTCATTAAATTCTTTTTATTATTATTATTATTATTTTTTTAGATTAAGCACTTAATTACAAATAATTATCTTTTATTAATTTATTGTGTTTCAAAATAACATAAAATTTATGTATCTGATCTTTACATGACTTTTTTCAAAAAAAATTGTTATGTCAGATATTTAAAATATTATGTTTCCGAGTAGGAAATTGCAAGATCTATCAAAATCAAGAAAAAAAAATTGGGGTTGCTATTTAAAAAAATTGTCAATGACGTCACTGCCCAAAAATGGGAAGTGGGGGAAAATTAAATTTTATTTAAAAACTTGCGCTTTAAGTAAACAAAATTGACCTGTCCGAGCATTTTTTCGAAAAACCAACGACTTCCATTATAATGAATTTATTCCTTTCATTTGAACCATACTGTATATTCCAATAAGTCAGGTAACTACATGTGGTATCACTGGTGATAAATTTAAAAAAATCACAATTGTTGCCACCTTTTTCAAAAAACCAGCAAGTGTACCTTCTTATCAATCCGAAAATGACAATAGTGATAAATGTAAAAAAAAATATTTAATGTCGCTATTCGTTATTACGATAGTAAAACATGTTTGCAGTTCTGTTTATTTTTTATAAAAATCTAAGTAAAAACAACCAATGTCAAAGGGTTTTAATTTTTTTCTCTGTCAACCAAATATAGCATAAAATTAAAAATTGATCGTAGGTCAAACTAAAGTAATACCTTTGTTAATAGTAGCTTTAAAAAAGGAGAAAGAATAATATTGACTTAAGTTATTATTATTAATAACATTGGTGATTTTTAATAAAAATTCTTCAATTATTGTTTACAAACAAAAATGTAAAAATTTTATTTTTTAACCTTTTAATAAAAAATAATAGTAATTAAATGAGAAAAATGAAGTAAAAAACTATTTATTTACAAATAAAAAAATATATACAAATCCTAAGAACATAAAAGTACTTAAATAAGAAAAAAAAAACACTTTATTTACAAATAATAAATGGTTGTTAGGCTCCCAAAATTCGTTCCGTCAGTGATCGGTTAAATGTTTTGCATTTTGCTGCTTCATATACAGGGTGTTAAAAAAAAAGTGTCACAAAATAAAACGGGGGGTAGTATGGGCCAAAATATGCAGAAAAGTCTTAATAAACATATGTCCGCAAATGAATGGTTTTGTATCATTTTTTGATTATCCTTTTTCATTCTCAAAAACTTGCTTTTCTTATCGGAGCCTACCGATGTTTTTTCATAAATACTATTTGCAGTTATTATTTTGTTGTGGGTGAATAATTTTATAAATTTTCGTTATGCCTGTTTACACTAATATTGAATTAGCTGACATGCATTTTATGTACGGTCGTGCAAATGGCAATGCGAGGGAAGCGCTACGTCAGTATTTGAACATCTCATTTAACTCTATGTTGTTATTAATTGTTTATAAATATCATTGTTTTTTTATAATAATAAAAAATTGTTATAAACACAAAATGGTCCGTATCTCCGAAACCGTTAATTTGCGGTCATATATTTATTAAGACTTTTCTGCTTATTTTGGGTCATACTATTTACCATTTCATTTTGTGACACTTTTTTTTAACACCCTGTATAACTGAAGCAGTTATTCTACCAAATCTCATCGCAAACCATTGCTTCGATTGATACCGACTTCTGGTGTTACACTCTGCATCTTTGATCATCGAAGCAGTAATTTTAGCTTTTGCAAAGGTCAAGAAATGTTCTACAGATGCATTATTTTTGTGGTTTTCCAAAAAATTAACCAAAAGGCAGTGAATAGAAGGGTTATTATTTCTCGGTTGCAATAACATAAACATGCTGCCTTGATTTTCAGGAAACATACTCAAAACATGTTCCACTACTGATTTATTTTCCTGTAGTGGATGAAGTGGTTTCTTTAACAATCTAGCCAAATCTACATCAATGTTTAAGCATTTTGATAAATTAGAGCCTTTCCAATAACACTGAGTAGATGTTACAGCTGGTTCCTTACTTCTTCTATTAAGCCGCAGCAAAAAAGCTACATGTTTACAACCACCTGAAAAAAATAAAAGGGTTAGATATGAAGTTACAAAATAACTATATAACCATCTACAAAATGCCTTATTTTATGTAACAAGACGATCAGAGCTTTACTAGCTCTGAACGAATCCAGTAAAGCACCTCGGATTTTTAAAACTTTTTAAAAAAACAATCTCACATTTTCACATTTTTGAAATATTATAGAGCTTTTCGAAAAAAACTGCTATTTTAAAAAGTAAAATAAAAAATTATGGGATGCTTTGTTAGCTTCAAACGAATCCAGCAGGGCACTCTAGTTTTTTTAAACAAGACTATGTTTTTTGGCTCCTACAATATTATAAAATATTTGAAATTCGGCATTTTTAAAAAAATTCGCAATTCCTTGCTGACTTCAAAGTTTTTTTCTGAAAACAAATACCTATACTTATCACATTTTTAGGATTTTAAAATAGCCTAAACATGTGTTGTTTTTATATATATAAAAAAAAAACAAATTAAAAAACTGAAGTGTCCTGCTGACTTTGTTCCAACAAATTTATTATTATTTAAAGATAGCAATTTGTTTTAGTAAAGTTTTACAATATTACAAAAAGTAGTCATGCATATACAAAAATGTACTTAAATTACAATATTATTTACAACGATATGTAGCAAGTAGGTAATTTGTCAACCAAATAAAAACAGTATTGCAGTAAATACTTGTGCCTTACCCTTCTAAATACATTTTTAGATGTTATTTAGTTTTAATTTTTGAGGTAAACATGATAAAGTTTAATGTCTGTTTTTAAAAATCTAAATTTAAGCAAAAACAACCAAGGGCCAAAATGTATAAACTCGCTTCATACAATAACAAATTTGCTTTTTCTCAGGTGCGTATTATATTTTTGGATATCAGTGTACGCTGATATAATATGGGAAATATATTTTTTTCTTATACATATAAATGAGGGTATTCCAAAATATAACAGGGTGGTAAAAGGTATATTTTTGAAAAATAAACTGTTAGTGTTCGATAATCCTAATGGCCTGAGATAAATGTGTTTTTTTACTATAAGGTGTATTACCCCATATAAACTGTAACTACTATTAAAACAAATTATAAATAAAGTTTTACATACGTTTTTGTCTTAACAGGCTCTTAACTTTGGCACTTATAAACTGAGTATTGTCTCTAGTATTGTTAAGAAAATGCAGTAGTCATATTGTTATGTGAGCCATTTCATTATTCAGTCATGCTCTAATTCTCCAAGTCCCTCTCTGTCTTATTTGGCCTTTGAGGCTCAATTTGTCCTAGTTATGTTATGTTATGTTGATAATGGGGTGTTAATACACTGCGACCTAAAAGATCTATTGTGTCCCCTTCTGTCGCCACTGCACTAAGGAAATGTCTCAATGCCTATAGCGACCCTTCCAATCCTATTTTCTCAAGGAAGTGTAGGATTTGAAGTGGCTTCAAGTTAGGTAAGTCTCCCTCTTCTATTTGATATCCTCCTAGATATAGTGCCCTTGGATTCTGGAGTGCTACACATTCAGTTAGGATGTGAATGGAGGTTTCGTCCTCCTCCTTACAGAATCTGCACTCACTATCCTCTACTACTCTCAGTTTACTTAGGTGTCCTTTTAGTCGGCAGTGCCCGGTAAGGATCCCTGTTACAATACGTAGCCTGTTCGTGCTCAGGCAGATGCAGGCTTCCGATCTTTTTTGGTTATATTCACCCAGAAGTATCTTGGCCTGTCTCAGCCCCAAGAGATTGTTCCAATTATCGGTTCTTCTACTACCCAATTCTTTTTTAATCTCTTCTAATATTATGTTACTGCTGATACCGCAGAACGGCTCAGGTCCTACAAAGGGTGTTTGAGCCCCTTTCCTTGCAAGACTATCTGCAATCTCGTTACCATGTACCCCGTTATGTCCCGGGACCCAAGTGAGAGTAACTCTATTTTTCTCGCCTAGCTCATTCAATTGTTCTAGGCATCTCCATACCATTTTTGAGCTGATTATGTAAGAACTCAGCGCTTTGATGGCTGCTTGACTATCGGACATGATGATAATCTCTTGTCTATGATAGTTTCTCTCGATGTTAAACTGGATACACTTCTCGATGGCGTGAATTTCCGCCTGGAAGATGTCCTAGTTGCTCCAGTGTATACTTTTTGCCATTTACTTCGCCGTCTGTGGCGTGTTGTTTTGATTTGTTGGGACCCTAGGGCGTTTGCACGAACTGTGTACATGTCCCAGTTCACCGCAATTTCAGAACCTGATAGTCTTCGTCTTTATCTTTCTGTCAGTAAGGCTCTTCATCATATTCACCAGTTGATCGAGTTTACCTTCCTCTTCTTTTTCTTTTAAGGTCCTCACTTTATTGTATCTACCAGAGGCCTATGTAGCTGCCTCATATTCAAGGGCAGCGGACAAGACATCGACCAATGTTTTGTGACGGGCTAGACGAAGTGTTTTTTGCATCTCGTGGTCACGGAGTCCATCAACAAATGTTTGGACTGCCAAACATTCCATCATGTTTTCCGGAGCTGATGGATAGGCAAATCGCACCAACCTGACAATATCTACTTTATATTCCTGAAGTGTCTCGTCTCGTTTCTGTTTACGATTCTTCAACTGTGACTGGTATAAATGCTCCAAGTGTTTGTGGCCATATCGCATATTTAGTCTCTTTTTAAGTTGTTCAAAATCATCTGTCCCTTCCACGGGTATAGTCTGAAGGACATCCAAAGCGTCTCCTCGAAGAGCGATGGTCAAATTTATTGCCTTTTCTCGTTCAGACCACTCGTTTGCTCTGGCAGCCGTTTCAAACTGCTTAAGGTAGTTTGTCCATGACATCTTTCCGTCAAAAGTTGGGGTTTTAACCTGAGAAGAGTTTACAGCTCCTTCCAATTTCAACTTCGACTCCACCTCATGACACTTTATTTCATCGTTCTTGGTTTGGTCTACGTGTTCCATTTCTTCTATCTTCTTTTCTATTTCTTTTATTTTCTTCTCAACGGAAGACATTATTTTATTATCAACAAAAGAAATCTCATTTCTTATAGAAGAGGAGAGTTTAATTTCTATAGAAGACATTTCTGCAGACACCTTTTCTTCTAAGGAAGAAATATCAGACAAAACTTTATTTTCTAAAGAAGAAACTTTATCATCCAAGGAAGATATATCGGAAGAAACTTTAGTTTCTAAGCAGGAAATGTCACTTTTTATAGAAGAAACATCAGGAGAAATTTTATTTTCTATGGAAGACATTTTAGTTTCAAAATCGGATGAAATTTCGGTTTTTAAAGAAGACATGTTAGAGGAAATATCAGTTTTCATAGAAGACATATCAGAAGAAATATCAGTTTTTAAAGAACACATCGTTTTTCATATCGGAAATTAAAGAAATTATAGAAGACGCATCATCCGAAAATAGAAACGTTTCCGGATCCAAACTTTCATTTTCTAGTGCTTTTTTAAGTCGTTGTGCCAGCTCTGATTTCGTCCCTTATGTCTCCAGTTCACGTTCTTCTAATTCTCGACGTAGCTCAGGCACTTTTAAGTCACACAGTTTTTTAGCCATTATTGTCCAATATTTATTTACACTATCTCACTTCGCGACACAAATGTGATGTTTGTTTACTTTAAAACAACAGTTTATTTATTAATAATTTATTTAAACACCTATTTATTTTATAACACAACTATTCTAATTTAAATATACTTCGAATGTTTTTGAACTGTTCACTATTTATATTCACCACTGTCTATCTACTAATTACTATTTATCTTCACTGTCCATATAATAACTGACTTTTGCTGGTCCTCCACCAATATTTATATATAAATTGGTGGTCTAGAATGCTCCTCCACCAAAATATCCAGAATGTACCAGAAAAGTTATAACGATGACTCAAGAATGTTCGCGAAAGTGTCTCCGCCATAGTCGTCAACTATGTTTGGTCTTAAGGGGTTTAATTATGTTTAATAATGGGACAAATTGAGCCTCATAGGCCAAATAAGACAGAGAGGGACTTGGAGAATTAGAGCATGACTGAATAATGAAATGGCTCACATAACAATATCTTGGTTTACAATGGGTAAAACACTTGAACCAGCTTTTATAAATCCAGCTAACAAACTTTGGCACTTATAAACTGAGTATTGTCTCTGGTATTCTTAAGAAAATGCAGTAGTCATATCTTGGTTTGCAATGGGTAAAACACTTGAACCAGCTTTTATAAATCCAGCTAACAAACTTATATTAATAATAAAATTAAAACAATTAGCAAAGATAAAAGAAGTAAATCCAGAAAAAATCAACAACGAATGTTAGGTTAGGTGGTCTAGTTAATTTTCAGTGTCACTAAGATGGGCGTTCACTTCGACATTCTATGTGTCGGTTTGTTCGTTGGCTTGGTTTTGTATAACCAAAAAAAAACTTCGACTCATGCTGATTGGTCTATTTCCGATGACGTATACATTTCAAATTTTAAATTTTAATTGGGCTTAATTTAAAAACTTTTGGCTTTTTAACGAACTGATTATGTAAAATATTACACTATAATTACAATATAATTTATAAAACGGCATATCTCACATGTGAACATGGCCCATTCCATGACATGCTTATTAATTAGTACAGCCTGATGCATAAAACTAAAACTTTTAATTTCATTCTTGCAATGTTATTTTGGCTGTAGGGTATCATTACACTAAGACCCAAAAGATCTATTTTGCCCCTTTTCAAGGAAGTGTAGAATTTGGAGTGGCTTCATGTTAGATAGGTCGCCGTCTTTTATTTGATATGCACCTAAGGACAGTGCCCCTGAATTCTGGGGTTCTATACATTCAGTGAGAATGTGAAAGAAGGTTTTGTACTCCTTCTTACATAATCTGCACTCACTATCTTCTACAACTCTTAATTTAGTGATATGTCCTTTGAGTCGACAATGCCCGGTAAGTAACCATGATAAAAATGCCTAGCCTGTTCTTAATCAGGCGGATAAAAAAAATTAATTCGAAAGGTGAGAAGGCAGTTTCTCACCTTACGAGATACAAATAAAGAAATTCTATATAATAAGTGCCTCAAAGTGCACATCAATCTCATTCTTGAGAATTTCGATCCAATGTTCTTACCTCTGCGACTACAGTTTCATGGAAGAACAATTTGCCTCTCTTTGAAATGGAGATTTTTATCCTTGAAATGTTGTAGGGTATAGCCAACTGTTCGGAAAGATTGCCAGCGAAACCCTATAATTTGTTCAGCCTTTCTGAACTTCGATACGGTCCTTTTGTGTTGTGAAATAATATGCTTTTGAGTGGCGTGTGTTTTTATAAAGTTTGGATAAGAGGAAAATAAGATATTTTCCTTTTTTTATATCGTCAACAGGGAGCTCAGATATTTTATAGATAATGCTAACAATATATTGTGCAGATACTGAGCAGAAAGGGTCAAAAGGTTTTCTTTTAATTTAACGCTAGCTTATTTTTCCCATAAACTATATAAAACAAGAATTGAATAAGTTTGCTTTTAGATAAGGATGTTCTAAATAAACATGGATTGAAAAGGTCATGGGAAAACGCCTAAATGGAAGTATAATAATTAGATTAACTCTAATTTTCTTTTTAAATTCTCTTGGATAATAAGTAGTAACCAAGGTTGCCAACAATCATATCTAAAATAACATGTGAGACACTAAAGCGCATAGCACTAAATCTGCTTTATCGCGATCATCACGATCACTTCACTTACACAAGCTCAAGAGGTTCGACTCTTCTAAGTCCACGCACTAGCTGATGATTGTCTAAAAGTTGGATTACTTTAATATGGATATATTTGTGGAGCCTCTCCTCATGCCTCTCTCCCTTAGCAATTTTTTAATTTTTTTCAGGAATTAATTTAACTTGGAGTTCTCGGTGCAGGTATTTATTTCGAACATACCAAACAGCATTAACTGTGTTCCTGAGAATTCGACTTCGACTATTTCTTGACAATTGTAATTCCTTTTTCTGGTACACTGCCATAATTCTAGGCGATATTTCCATGCTGGATTTAGAACTTGTTTATAAATTAGGACTATATTGTAGCAATTGTTTAATTTAGAAAAAGTTTATTTATTAAAAACAGTTTACTTATAATTTATTTATAACGTACTAATTAATTTATTTTATATTTAGGCATTTTTATAGCACAATTCTAATTTATTGATTACAATTAATCTTTTCTTAAAACATCTTTCTGTGGCTTGGGTATCATACCGTTTCTTCATTCTGTTGCTGGCGATTTGCAGTTGCGAGCGAACGAACTCGTGTATATCGTTCATTTTTCTTTGTAGCTTGATCACATAATCTTCACCAGCTATGTCTTCTTCAAATCGGCATCCAAACTCAAGGTCACATGGTAGTCTCAACTCTCGCGCAATCAGGAATTTCGCTGGTGTTTTGCCTGTTGATTCATTTACAGCGGATCTATATGCAATTAGATACTGATCCCAATCTCGCCAATGGTTGGAACCCACTTTTGACAGATATTGGCCAACCGTTTTATTCATTTGCTCTACCATTCTCTCCGAATGTGGGTACAATGCCGTAGTTCTGGTTTTCTTCTTGCCTAGTCTGTCACAGATTCCTCGGAAAAGCTGGCTTTCAAAATTTCTGCCTTGATCACTGTGGATCTCCAGTGGCACTCCAAATCTACTGATACATTCTTTTATTAACATATTTGCAACAGTTGCGGCCTCTTGATTTGGAATGGAGTAGACTTCCACCCACTTTGCAAAATAATCCATAACCATTATCATGTATTTATTACCATCTTCGGTCATGGTGAATCGTCCAGCAATATCTAAAGCAATATTTTTAAATAGGCTACTGACGTTGTACTGCTACATGTGGGCCTTCCTTTTTCGTTGGGATCTGTTACTCACACAGGTGGTATATTTCTTACACCAGTTCTTTACATCATTGGAATTGTTCATCCAATAAAACCTTTTACGAACTCTATAAAATATTTTTTTAACACCAAGATGTTCTCCTGATGGACTGTCGTGTAACTGACGAAGTACTTTTGCTACTCTGGTCTTAGGAATGACCAACTGTCTTTTGTTTTCGGAACCATTATCATTCTCTAGTACTCGATTTAATAAGTCTTCCAGATAAAATAGTCCCACTGAGCTCAACATGACGTAACTACTAAAGAGAGTTTCGATGCTTCTTGCCAAATAGGTCGACGGTTTTCCTCTTTTGCATATTCCTTAACATGGGATCGTTCTCTTGTTCTATTCTAAGTTTGACAGGGGCCCACTAATCGTTGACAACTGTTGTTCGTCGTACTGTAACTTCTTTAGCAATGTAGCCAATCCCTTTATAAACAGAGTTCTCTGACCAACACCTTCATTGCACTTCCATGGTTCCACCATGATAGGTGTTCCTTTCTTTACAGTTTCTTGCAACCACGTTACATCTGTCAGGCATTTCCGTTCTTTTCTGTACATCCATAGCACGGTTTTTTGATTCCTTGAGCGTTTGTGCGAACTGCGTACATTTTCTATTTCACCGCAATTCCAGAAACTAATAGTCTTAAACTGCTTCTTAGTAAGGCTTTTTTTCATGTGAAATAATTGGTCGAATTTATTTTCCCGTTCTTCCTCTTTTACAGTCCTTACTTTACTGTATCCACTAGAAGCCAGCTTAGCGGCTTCATATTTGAGAGCCGCAGACAAGATATCGACCAATGTTTTGTGACGGGTTAAACGGAGTGTTCTTTGCATTTCATGTTTAGGAAGTTCATCAATTAATGTTTGGACTGCCAAACATTCCATTATGTTTTCTGAAGCTATGGGTAGGCAAATCGTACCAACTTGGAAATATTTACTTTATATTTTTGAAGGATCTCATCTCGTTTCTGTTTGCAATTCTTTTGTTGCGATTGGTATAAATGCTCGAAGCGTCTGAGGCCATATCGCATGTTTAGTCTCTTTTTAAGTTGTTCAAAGTCATCCATCTCTTTCATAGATATAGTTTAAAGGACATCTAAAGCGTCTCCTCGAGGGGTGATGGTCAAATTTACTGCCTTCTCTCGTTCAGACTATTCGTTTTGTCTGGAAGCTGTTTCGATTTGTTAAAGGTAATTGGTCCGTAACATCTTCATGTCGAAAGTTGTGGCTTAAACACGAGTAGAATTTATAGCTCCTTCCAATTTCAACTTTAATTTTGAATGATTGAAAAAGATACTTATAGCGTCTCCCTACCTAATAACTCTATGAACGGCCTGGACACAGTTAAAATTGTCAATGTCGGTCTTCTAACTAAATGGAGTGGACGCTATGGTACAGAAGCATATACAGTGCTTATTTTTTCGTAATAGGTATACGACTAGTATACAAATTAATAAAATTGTGACAGGGCAACAGCTAGTCCTTGCGATCGACTAGAATTAGAAGATATTTTGGTGATGGGATATTAGCCGAACCGAATATCAATTATTAAACCACAGAACATAGCGATAGCAAGGATATCGTAGTTGCCACATGTTTGCTGTAAAAGCACGGCATGCCTAATACAAAATAATAAGTGCTGCATTAGTTAACCTGAGTTCAAACACTAAACTATATTTAACGAGAATTTAGTAGCTGTTGAGTTAAGCAAGCTCCAAGTTTGTTTAAATAAGTCCATATCCGTCGGTTTATTTGTAATCAAGACGGATGCTTTCGATTTCGCCATAGCTGCTACTAGGGTCCCAATTTGGCAGGCCTGTTGCTTTCTTTTCTAGAATTCTTTCTGACAGTCAATGAAGCTACTTTGCGGTATAAAAGGAATCTTATATAATCGTAGAATCTTTAAAAAAATGGAGACACTACCTCATAGAACGGCATTTTAACTTTATTACAGAAGTCCGTATCCTGAGCTGGCGTTTAAAATTAGCCTGTTATAAATATGATATTATCTACCGAACTTTCAAATTCAATAACACTGCTGATACGTTGTCAAGAGCAGACAAGTTATCTAACATAACCGCTAATGTATGTAGACAGCAACTTAACAATATTGTACTTAATATTATCTTGCTTAGAAGCTAAATTAGTAGGCCCAAAATCTATTCAGGTAATTGGTTGTGATGGACACGGGTTTTATAAAGATAGTGTGATTCGCTAAATGGAAATTCACATTGGAAAACCCGTTCAGTGGCTGATATGTTTACTTCACGTTAACGAGTTACCTCTTTGACATCTCCTTAAGAGTTGGACGGAAAAACTAGGAGGCCACATTTATTTTTAGGGCCCATCGAATGCCTTTTGACAACATGCGAAGAAAGACCTCTAATGCAATTTCAAGCAATTGAAACTGATTTACCAGAAGTTGATAAACAAGATCTAAGTACCGATCAACAGTACTTATACCAAATAAGCTATGCTATAAGAAACGGTACTTGTCCAAAGGAGCTGAGCAACAAAAATCCAGGAAAACTAAGTCATACGCGATGGTTGACAATGGCTAACAGGGTATTGTGTCTATATATTTTAACAAGTGAGCCTTCTTAAACCTTGGTTTTACTGATAAATTTTATTATGAAAGTCTACTCGCCAATGTGGTTTAACATAAAAACAAAGCCATTATGTCAGTATGGAGTGCAGCATTTATGGAAATTAATAAGTCTCTGCCGAGGATTTCCAATTGAAATCAAGAAGGTTATTGATAATGTTATTAACACAAACGCTTATTTTGGGCACTCCGGATTCTATTTGTTAGCCGTGATAGTAGATTCTCTGTGATATGTAAGATAACTTGGGATTCGTCGTATTTTAAAGGCTAGAAATTCTAGAGATCCGAAAAAGTTAAGGGTATTTAAAATACCTGCTCTAAACCAGGATGCTGATAACTATATCGATTGGGACAAATATACTGTAACCGAACCGCCTCTTACAATGAATTTTTATACCGACAATTTAAGGAGGTCCTTTCGCCACAACTCTCGACTCAAATGTTAAAAAAAAAGTTATTAGATTATGACTAAAATTAATTTTTTTCTAATAGTTGAAGTCCTTATTTATCTAATACTGAACTTTTAACTATACCTTACCTTGCAAATTTTTGAGAATTTTTTTTTTAATGTGAGTATTTGTACAGTGCCTTACGAGAAAGTAAGTCCTCAACAACAATTCTCGAATTATACTTTATTGATTAGATGGAGTAGAAAAAAACTAAAAATAAGGTTTTTGAAATATTTAGATTTTGTTTTATACAATAAAATATATATAGTAAACCGTGGAACTTATTGAGAAATTAATATTAAAAAATCACAAAAAATTTTCAAGTAACCTAGTTGAAAATTTTTTGTGATTTTTTAATAATAATTTCTCAATAAATTCCACGGTAACCTATATATTTTATTGTAAAAAACAAAACCTAAATATTTCAAAAACCTTATTTTTAGTTTAATTCTACTCCATCTAATCAATAAATAATAGTTAAATTAACTATAATTCGAAAATTGTTGTTGAAGTCTTACTTTCTCATAAGACACTGTACAAACACACACATTTAAAAAAAAAAAAATTCTCAAAAATTTGCACGGTAAGGTATAGTTAAAAGTTCACTATTAGATAAATAAGGACATCTACTATTAGAAAAAAAAATTAATTTTAGTCATAATCTAATATTTTTTATTTAAAATTGGCGGCGAAAGGACCTCCTTAATGACAGTACTTCAGGGTAAATCTGCCATCACTATAAAAAATATTCCATGAAGCGGTCGACCGATGTGTAAAAATCATCACTAAGTCATCAAGCAAAGTTTGTGGTCATGAATCTAGAGATGGGTACATTCGTGTAAAATTTGATGCAAGGAGTGAGTTGCCGCCATTTGAAAATAAAAACCAATTCTGTAGATTCCAAAAAAAGTGTAAGTTTGGATCTTCAGTTAAAGTAAGAATAAGGGAGGGAGGGAGGAAGGAAGGAGGCGGGTGGACCTCTGTAAACAGCTATTTCCTCGTAGTGAGTTCCGAGTTAAGGAATTAATAAGACATTTTGATTATTATATTAAATAAAAACAATCATTGTGATAATAGTAGACAGTCCGTCAATTGCTCCAAGCGAAGAGCTGTATTTATATAATTTATAGGACCTGGGGCGCGGTTAAAAATTATTTTATTTCCTCAATCCTTGGTTACTATATACATTGATCCCTAACTTTTTGACGCTATAATTGCAAAAAAAGCGAATATTATTTAATACCCTTCAACTTTTTATTACTAAACCAAATCAATATTAAAAAAAAAAAAATTTTGTCCCGCCCTACTTTCCAGTGTAAATTTTAAAGTAAAGATGATCTTGCACCAATTACTCCTCTTGGCATCTTATTATTTGTTAAAGAAACGAATCGACAATACAATATCAACAATTGGTCATTACTAGAACTAGGAATATATGCACCCAAAAAGTAGTTAAATATGCGCATATATATGCCGCAAAATACTTCAATATATGCGTAAAAAATTAAAAAAAATGCAGAGCATATGCAATAAGAGTAATTTGTTATTTGATCGAAATAGTTTATTAATATTTATTATTTGTTTTATTTTACAATACCTAATATAATACTTAATAATTATTTAATTATTAACTAATTTTATTTACAAATCAACACTATTATAAAACGAGTGAAAAATTAGATGTTTTTCTAAATTATCTGTATTAAATGTTTGTCTCCTATTAGTAAGTATGTACTTGTACAAAGAAAAACTCCTTTCGACATCTACAGAATAGATGCAAACTTAAATTTTCCTGAAATATCTGGATGAATAGTATTAATATCTTCAGAATAAATATTAGCAAGGTTTCTTAAAACAATAAATCCTTCATTTTTTAAAATTACATTTGAAAATTTATGAAAAATCGTCTTTCCAATATCGCCCTGGACATTTTTACACTCTGATTCAAACGTCTTAATTAAAGTTATGGAAGGCACCAAAGGTAAATTTTTTTGTTCCAAATCTAATATAATTTTGGGTACAAATGCATAATTTTTTAAAAACACTAATTGCTTTGGTAATATGTGATTTTGAAACAACTTCTTTGTATTAGATATTCCCTTAGATGAATCATTAAAATCAAACATGATTTCTTTAATTTTTTCATAATTATCTGCGTAAAAAAAAGGCAGCTTTAATCCAGGTACCCCACCGAGTAATCACAGGTTCCGGTGGCATTTGTAATTCAGGAAATTTTTCTTTGTACAATTGAGTTCTTAGAGGAGCTTTAATAAATATTTTTTTACATTACTAATTAAATCATTTATTAAAGGAAAGTTAGACCTAATTTCTTCTGCAACTCTGTTAAGGCCATGAGCCAAACATGTAACATGGATTAAGTTTTAATAAAACATTTTTAAATTTTGTGCGGCTTTTACCATGTACGGGGCAGCATCGGATAACAGCAATAAACATTTTTCTGTTGGAACGGCTTCCGGAAGAAAAAAGGAAGACAATTCTGTCTGGATAAAACGAGTTATTGTCAAGTTATTTGTTTTGTCTAATTGCTTTGAAGCGATTAGATATGGACCAATTTGCATTTCATCGCGTAATGAACCTATCATTAAATGGGCTATATATCGACCACAAGAGTCTGTTGTTTCATCCACAATAATGTAGAAATGGTTTCCAACGGTAATCTCACGAATTTTTTTACGAGTCTCAATGTACAAACTGTCAACACCACGTTTGCCTAATATACTTTGCTCTGGAATATTAAATTTACAGTATTTTTGCAAAAATGATTGGAGATTTGGATTATTTAATCGTATTAAAGAGATATTCGAAGTCACTAAAGCTTTGCATAAATCTTCATTAAAAATAGCTTGTTCACTTCTAAACGATCCAGATTCTAAATATTGGTTCAAGGGAAGTTGACTTTGTCTGCGCGTTTCTTTAGATTTCTGTTTTGCTATATGTGAGGGTGTTTTCGCGTGTTGGTCGATTTGAAACTTTTTTTACATGGAATCTAAAACAAATAAATTCCTGTAGATGTTGAAGTTTAAATTAAATTAAATAAATGCGTACGTTGTAAAGTTGCCCTACTTTTTTTTAATTGTGAGTTGAAATAATATTTTACTGTCGTTTGATTTACCATTGTGAAAGGTCAAAATAAAATATAAAATAAAAAATTACTTACAATTTTAGAACATGTTTTACAAAACACCTGGTTATCACCTTCTACAACAAAATCTGAATAACATTTTACCCACGACTCAACTAATTTTGCCATTTTTCCCACTGGTTAACACAACACAACAATAAAGACTAAAATGAAGTAGAAAGTAAACTGAGTCATTTAGAAATTTGAGGATATTAATACAACTACCTGAAAGGATATTTAGCAAAATTTGTTGGTTTAAGGAGAGTGTTTATAACTTAATCCTCTCAAGTACCTACATCATTAACCGTAATTTATTACAAGGAAAAGTTAATCCTTTAAAATTTTAGGAAATCGACCTGCAAAGGCATTTCACAAAATATTATTTTGGTCCAAAACTCATAATTTTAATATGTCCAGCCAATTAGTACGTCAGATATATGCCAAAAAATTAACAAAATGTCAATATATGCATTTAAAATCAAAAATTGTATATATATGCAACATATGCAAAATATGGCATTTTGCATATATTCCTAGCTCTAGTATTTACAATATTTCTGTTTGCTTTGAGATAGACAGAAACGGCTGTTCTAAATTCGAAACAATTTTCTTTCTTGGAGGTTCATTTTCTCAACAAAAGATGTTATTCTGCTTTCTTGGGATTTCTTAAGGGTTTGGTGGCCAACCTATTTAATATCTTTGTCTATGATGTTCCTAGAAAAGGATCAGGTGCAGAATTACCGATTTTAATTGAAAATTAAAAAATAATATAGTAAAGCACAGGTATTATAATCTTTTGTAACGAAATTGTTTTATCGATTTTATTCCTTTATATATATTTTTGTTTCCATTATCATGAAAGGAGCCTAGTTTTTTTAACTAAAATTTTAGCTTCCTGATTAAAAAGAATTAATATTTTCATAATATTTGCCTCATAAACTGCATAAGTCATGTCTTGTATTAAAAAAAATGTTACAAATATGGTATTAATGTTAATTTTTTAGTCAGTGTATTTCTAAATACAAGATTTAATCACATAGTGAGCACGCTACAACCTTACCAACGATTTTTCCTTGACTATTCCACTATCTTTAACTCGTCTTAATACGGAAAATCTAAACCTACTCATTTATATGCGTTTATACTATTAAAAGAACAATAAATTATTAAAATCTTTTTGAAACCGTTTACAAAATGACCAGCACCTACATACCTTGTATGTACTTAACATGAATAAAATATTGAACATTTTATAACTCAAGCAGACCCAAATAATATTTTATCGATTTTAACAGAGAATTCACCCCAAATACTTAATAATTCATGGACCCTATATTTATAAGATATTAAAATCGCAAACTTTACATTGTGTCGTTTTTCAACCTGATGTATTTATAATGTATATTCTTTTTCAGAAATATCCTGGCCGAATGTTTAAGAACTTTCATTAAAGAAAATCGGTGGTCAGTTTTCTTCTATAAATAGTCGGTAAGTACCTTTTAAATTTACAATATTTATAAAATATTTTTGGATGTCTCCAAATATATTACAAAATTATTCATTCGAAATAATGAAAATATATTTTTAAAAATAAATTTGAAAAAAATTATCCGAAGGGATTTGAACCTATTTTATCATGTTATCCGCACGCTGTATTAACCATTCATCCATCGGAACATTAATACCTTGCTGATTAACAAAAAAATATGTATTAACAAAGATTCTACAATAGATTATGCAAAAGTTAAGTTTTATTGGTAATGTGAAACAATAAAAAATTAATATGGAAATAGTTATTAATTATTTATACAAATTGGTTCATTCTATGAAAAATACTAAATTACCCAAAACTATTAAAATTAAATAGAAAAACATAAAATTACTTAAGTGATTTTTAATGACATTCTTGAATTGCCAACAAAATATACCGGTATATATAAATGATAAAGATCAACAAGTATTAGAAATTAAAAATGTAAAAAAACCGACTTAAAAAACGTGCAGATACCATCAGCACATCTTAACCAAATTTATATGGGACCACTCCTGAGGTACCCCCTTAATAATCAAAAAATAATCATATAAATCGGACAAGGTGGTAATGCATTATTGCTAAAGATACATAAAAAAATCTGATGTGTCCAACACATGACTTTCCTATCTAGTTATTACAGGCTTTTTCCGGTTATTTTAGTAATAATAATAATAATATAATAATACTCTCCCTAATTCACCCCCTTACGAGTGAATTTCAACCCCTGAAGTCGACTGAACGACTTGTGTAGGGGAAGGGGCGGCTATTATTATTATTATTTGCCGTGGCGCTCCGGGGCGTCTTAAGGATGATTGATTGTGTCATTTGACTTACAGGTGAGGAAAACCCAGAAAACCTCACACACCATCATCGAGACGATAATGTATGGCGATTTTATAATCTGCATGTCATATCAATAGAAATTGAATTTCTAATAATAGGCACACATCAAATCCTAAACCGAACTATGCAATTTAATTAAAAATCCACATGGTCTGGTCTGGGATTCGAAGCCCAGCAGTCTCGGACTCATAAACTTGCCTATAAAAAAATATAAGCGCGTTAGACCGCTACACCATCGACCCGATGATTTTGTACAACCTATTACAGCACCACTATAAATGTTTAGAGGATAAACTTAATATATACATTTTCCACATACATCCACCTCGAAACATTTTTCTATAGATATTCATTGAAACCGAAAATACTAAAAAATTTAAATTTAGCACTTTTCCTACAATTTTTCCAGTACGATCCATTTTATAAAAATCATGTATAAACAAAAATTATAGAGATCGATATCGCAAACAACTTTTATTTCAAAAATTTTGATAAAAATCAGAATTTTGCACATTTTGTCAAATTTCTCGAATACGGACCATTTCAGGAAATTTTGACATAAAACAAAAATTATAGATAATAATATTAGAAGTAACTTTAATTTGATCTATTTTTTTCTCCAAACATAAATAACAGATATATTCCATAAAATATAAAAACGGACTCTCATAAAGTACCCACCCCGCAGATGTTCCAACATTGTCCAAAATCTAATCATTTCACGTCAGGCCAAAATAAAACTTAAGTTTAAAATTTAATGTTTTTTTCTTTATCCGTTTTTGAGTTTTCTTCAATTTTCGAAATTTACACATTTTCTCAAATATCTCGAATACGGTTCATTTTAGAGAAATTATGTGAAGAATAAAAATTATAGAGAATTATATTACAAACATTTTTTGTTTGAACATTTTTTATAAAAAAATATTTTTTTAAATTTTGTCAAATTTCTCGAATACGGACCATTTTAGGAAAATTTTGTATAGAACAAAAATTTTAGATAATAATATAAGAAGTAACTTTTATTTAAAGAATTTTCTTCCGCATACGTAAATAACATATATATTCCATAAAATATAAAAATGACCACCTATAAAGTACCCCCCAGATGTTCCGACTCTGCCCAAAATCTAATCAGCTCATTGGACGCTGGAACAGACACACAGAAATCATCGCGAAAATAGTCAAAACGGACTCAGGGGACCTCAAAACGTAAAAATCCGTCGAAAACTCGAGGTCGAAAAAAATCATGATTCCTATACTTTCCTTATATCTGTATACAGATAGGAAAGTAAAAATGAAGAGTTTGAAAATTTTCTCATGGACCCAATTATTAGATTTTGACCAAATTTATATGACTACCCCTGAAGTACCCCCCTTTCTATCAACAAAATAATCATTAAAATCGGACACCGTGTTAAAGAATTATCGCTAAACATAAATAAAAAAAAAAATAAAATATTGCAACGAATTGAGAACCTTCTCCTTTTTTGAAGTCGGTTAAAAATAAATAATGTTACAAATAAATTTACTAACTAAGGCTGAAAAAATATTATATGAATAATTCCCCTCCAATACATTATGAAAATACTAAAAAAGGATACTAGCGGAAAATAATATAATGGGTGGGCCATTTATATGTTGAATTATAAATTAGCAATGGGGACAAGAAAAATTATTTTCCAACAAATTTATCTTTTTTTATTACAATATTTCTTTCAATTAACAATTAAGTATGGAAAATTATTTAATTTAAGTGGCCACCTCGACTGGCTTGGCAGTAGCCCATCCTGAACACCAATTTTCAAGCACTTTTTCAACAGCTCTATTTGAGCAATTTGAGCTTGAATGTTGTTTTAAGTGCTCAATTGTTTGAGGATTATCCGCATAAACTTTATTCTTCAATGCGCCGCAAGGAAAGAAGTCGAGTGGTGTTAAATCGTAGCTCCGAGGTGGTTAATTAACATCTCCGAAACGGCTAATTTCACGTTTATTAAATTTTGTGCGCAAAATATTGATTGTGTCCGCGGCGGTATGGCAAGCTGCGTCGTCTTGTTAAAACCAGACCTGATCGAGATTAATATCATCCAATGCCTGACACAAAAAGTTCGTTAGCATATCTCGATAGAGGACGAGATTGATCGGAACGGCGCAACCAGCCTTATTTTCAAAGAAAAAGGGTCCAATCACGCCGCCACTCCAAAATCTACACCACACTGTGACTTGATCTGGATGCATGGGCTTTGTTACGACGAGGTGTGGATTTTCCGTGTCCCAAATCCTTGAGTTATGTTTATTAATATAACCTCCGGTGTGAAAATGCGCGTCATCCGAGAAGACGGTTTTTTTTTGCAAAATCAGGGTCATCGTTCAGCTGGTAGAGCCCACTCAGCGAAGCGAAAACGGTGTGAATGGTCAACTTGCTTCAACTTCTGAATGAACTGGACTTTGTACGCAAACATACTGAGGTCTTTGTGCAGAATCCTCCTCAGAGTAGTACGAGAAAGGCCAAGATATTGACTTCTACGCCGAGTTAATGTTGACGCATTAAGGCGCACACTCTCGGCTACAGCAGCGATTACTTCAGATGTACGCGTAGGATGAGCATGGGTAACATGTTTTACGTCCACTAGCATTCCAGGTTTTCGCACTTTATCAATAAAATTCTTAATTCCTTGGTTTGAAGGCGCCTCATTTCTTCCAAACTTTTTACGCAATTTTGGCGTCGTCTCGGCAACCACAGAGTCACACTCAAAATAAGTTTTGAGTATTTTAAAACGTTGATCCACACTAAAGCGATGCATATTCGGTTAGCAGAAAGACAAAACTAAACCACTGTCAACAATTAATGACAGTCAAATTATTAACTTCATTATTAACACGCACTTTAAAATTTAACATATTCATGGCCCACCCGTTACGTTTTGATTAATTAATCCATGGCAAATTATGAAGTTTCCTTGCAATAGAAATATTAGTATGGATTAGTTAATACATACTTGGGGTAGCAATGTGTTCGTTGGTTAATTAAATGAAAAAGGTCCCATGAATTTCACAATGATATGTATTTTTAATGCGACCGGTTTTTAAAGCCTAGTTATTTCGCAGCGAGAAAGGTGGCGCAATCATCTTCGAAACAATCTAGAAAGGCTAGATACGGCGCTAGGAGTAATGTTGAAGTCTTTCAATACTACCTTTACAAATAAAATTACTTTACTTTTTATGTCTTTATTGTCTTATTTTCAACTTTCCTGCATTTAAAAATTCTTCTATTTTAATATTTGAAATATATTTGTTTTATTTTAAATTCACCTTTATTTATTTTCTATTCTGACTTTTCTAAAATTAATTTTCAGACTGACAAACCCAAAAATAATTCAACCAACTAATAATACCCCCATGGCATCCCTTTCAAAAACAATTTTATCTTCAATTGAATTTCAAGACCTTCAAACCGCCCAGTTTTGGTAACTTAGTTTTGCATTTTTGAATATTTTTTGTTCATATATTATATTTTTCAAATGTAATATTAAACACAAAATATGTATTTTAAATAATTGAAATTAAAATTTTAAAACGTTTTATACATTTCTTAGATTTTTAATTTATTTATTTTTCCAACTACCATTATATATTTATTTTAGAAATGTAACTAGTAGATATATATCAACTTCTTTTGGTTCTATATCTATTCCTTCTTTATTTAATTTTAAATTTTTGTCTATTTTTTATTTACTTTACATTCTTCTAATTTATATCTTTTTTGTTTTATTTTATTTTATTTGTTCTTTACTATTTATTTCTATAGTCCCTTATATTTTCCTTATGATTTCTGTTTTATTTTGTTTCCTATTGTACTCCATCTCTTAAATCTGATTTCTAATTATGTCAATAAGTTTTTTATCCTCCTTTCATTTTTTTTCCCAATTTTCATCAATTTTCGTATTGTTTCATTGTTTTTGCTTTATTTTTATTTATTATCAACGCAACCATGCTCCATATATTATCTTTATTTTCCTTCTTTAATAACTCTTTATTGCCCTTTCCTTATGTCGTTGGTACTGTATTATCTTGTTTTCCTTCTTGCTGTTTTTGTTTTGCTTTATCTTTTTCTATAATAATTTTATCTCTTAAATTCTGCTCATTCATATTTCCTGGTCTTTCTTGTTACTACGCTCTCATTGTGTTCCTTCTTCATTGATTTTGTCTTTTTACTCGTTCGAAGGTCCAAGAAATTTAATCCTAGATTACACTTATAAGAAACACTGACTGATCTTCGGTAACGATATAAACAAGAGCGATAACAAAATCAAAAACATTTTTTAAATGTTATATCAAATGTCGTTACCAATCAAATAAATTTCACATAGAGAAGTAATTAAAAAAAAAACCATTTAACTTCATAAAATTATTGGTTAGATCTAAAAATAAAATCAGTTCTTGAATAATAATTGCCAAAAAAATAGTATACAATCATTGGATCAATCCTACCTCCCTCCACTGGGACTTAACTTGATTCATTGTTGCTCATTCCTAAATTACAATTCAACATCCTCATAGGGTTAAATTTGGTGAAACTTATTTAATGCCGGTAGGCACTAATTGAATTAATCCAAATATCTCGAGACTAATTCTTTTCAAGGCAGACATACATTATCTGCTGATTCATCTTCCACGCTACAGAATCGATATTCTGATGTTTCTTGCAGATCTGTCTTTTTCATTGTATTTTTCAGACGATAATAAGAATGCTTAATTATTTCTAATTTATGTAGAGATGTTGATTAAAGGGGTTGATGCTCGAAGGGTTGGATATAAACGCTTTTTAATAAGATAGCTTGGTGTCTAAAAAAATATAGTGCCTAGTTTTACTAGAAACAAATTAATGAGTTTGCATGGAATTTAATTTAATCTTCTTTAAAGTACAATTCTTGGCTAACAATGCACTTATTCCAACGTTGAGTCCATTACTGAAAGTATTTATGGAATGCTTCTTCAGGAAGGGCATCTAGCTGCTCTGTCGTGGGCCTCTCAATGCTAGCAATGGTATCAAAACGTTTTCTTATAAACATGGTTTAAATTTTTAGGAAAAGACAGAAGTCGCTTGGTGTTAAATCTGGTGATGCGGACTAAAACCATTTTATCGTGAAAGGAAGCCATTGGCCCATTTTCCCAGTCTCTGTTTTCGTACATTGTTTCTAAAACGTTACAGGACACCCTTGTAGATTTTTTATTTTAGTTATTATCCTTGGAACGAGCTCTTATCGCACTAAGCCCTCATTATGAAGAAAAAAAAAAACACAATAATGCCATGATTTAATCGTGTTACATACATTTAAAGTGTACACTGGTCTCATTAGTTTCTAATTCTTTACTTCCTTTGGTCATCTATTTTAACTTTTATAAGTCTTAATAAATTTAAATATATTGTTTTTTGACATTTTTCTAACCTGTTCCAAGTAACCGTCACTGTCATTCAACTTGACAACCAGTAGGTGCGTTTTTCAATTAATTTTTATAAGTCCATTCTTTCGAGTTTCTGGCTACACCAGTACCACTCCGAAGGGACTGGGATGGTTTCTCGATGCCTGATGGCTGAATCTCATTTCCGTTTCTCGCCTTTTCGGCTCCATGATTTTTGTGTTCTCTGGAGCATAGGCGGAAACGACGAAGACAAGTTAAACCATTTTGTCTTTGGCGAGCTGAAGGCACGGTGGCGTTACAAAAATTGTTTTGTTAAAAAAGTCATTTCCCTTGAGAGGTAACTATTCCCTTTTAAATTTATAAGATCGAGGTACAACTTTTCCATTTTTGTTTTAGAAATCAGGCGACCTAACTACAACTTAATATAAATATACCAAAAAAAGTCAGTATAGATATATTACGAAAAAAAGAAGTTTAAAAAAAACCGCAAATGGCCGACTCATTGTGGCATTTTGGTTTTGGCGCTGCGAGAACTGCATTCTCAAGAGTTTATTTTGGTTGTCCTCCAAGTTCGGGGGCCCTCTTCAAGCATGATCTGCTGTTTTATGATCTAGTGCTTTATGGTCCAGGTCCTTTATGGTTTGCTGTCCTCAGAGGGGCGTAGATTTGAAGGAACACTGATGAGTAGTAATATGTTCAGACGAGAGGTCTACCTCTCCTAGAGGGGAGTTTTTTTGTGTTGGCACATGTTTTTGTTGAGTTCCACCCAGTTTATTTGATTTAAGTTTTTTTTTGGCGAGTTCCACCCGCTTTAAAATGGATTTTTAAGTTTGAAGTATCAGGCAAGGCCTATTTTTTATGTAACTGTATTAATTTATTTAGTTTTTTAATTCACACATAAATATTCTTTAAAATTGATTGAATATTCTTCGTTATGACATAGTGTGAACCGAATACAGCTCTAGGAGGGAGTATAACGAGTTAAACATATATGTACATATTTTCTGATAACCATTCAAGCCACTCATGTATCAGTAGACTTGTAGGTGCATTTAAAAATTTAACATGAAAATAATCTTTTTATAGAACCTTTTGAAGGTTGAAAAATTGTAAATCAGCAGATACTAACTTTAGTTAGGAGTAGGCACCTGAGATTATTTTATAAAATCATTTTAAAGATTGAAATTTGTAAACCAGTATAAAAATAATTTTTAATATCGAATATTGGAACTTTTTTATTTGTTCGCCTGGAGGGAATTAAAGAATTTGTAGAAAAAACTAGTTGTTTTGATTTAGTCTTTCTATAACATCAAAATTAAATGGCGTCCACTATTAAAAGTTTTCAGAACTCACGAACCCTGCTTCCAGACTATAGTGCTGCCGTGCTCTTGTAACCATTCGTTTCCCTATGCATACCGTCTTAAAAAGGGAACAAAAAGTGTTACAAATTATATTAAAGGGTTGTTGCATCAGCAGCTGTACCATATTTTTTTATCCCATCTCGTATCTCTCCAACACATAAGTGGTTTACCTTCTGTCCAAGATAATTTCTTGACAGCACTTTTTGTAATGTCAGAAAATTAATCTGAAATTAATATTTGGTTCCTATTTTAGCAGGCGGGTCTGACTTTTTTGTTTGTTTCCACTTTGTTACAGAGTTTGGGTTTTGAATATTATCTGGTTATCGATGTTTATATAATTTCTGCTTCAGATCTATATTTTTGTCCGTTTTGGAGCCATTATTCAGCTGTGCATAGTAAATTGAGAAAAGAGAAAGATATAAAGAGATTGTCCATTCGTGCCTGTCCAGAATAAAGATCTTGAGTGATATTTTCTAATTCAAACCCTTCACACCCGTTCTGCCCCAATGTCTTAATTTGTTACCCTTCGAAAGTAGTCTAAATGAAACATTTAACCAATCTGGCATCCGTCTTCAGCAGATTATGAAAAGGGGTTAAAAAGCAATACGGAAATTTGCACAAATAATCATGGTATCTTATCCTGGTAAGTCCGCCAATGATGTAATCTTATACCGTCCAAAACAAATTACTAAAAGAAATAAGAAACGATCTAAACCTAGAAAACCCTATCCTTCTTCTCTAAGTAAACTATACTGTAAACAAAAAGTTTACTAAAGAGCATGCATGTAAAGATTATAATGTTTCCAAATAACACATACCAACATTTATAGATTTCTAAATTATAGAGACTGAAGTTTTCCCATGTTACCAGTTTTCCAAAAGTGGTATGATTTCGTCTGTAATGTCTAAAGTGGAGAATGTGAGTTGCTCCCACAGCATTAAGACCTCACTAGGCCCACTGTGGGATTATAGGGAATGCCTTTCAACTTGTAAATTTCAACTGGTTAATTACATTGCCAAAAGTGTCCATAGAATGCCTCTATTAAGCGCCTTAAAAAGTTTGCTGGTTAATGTCACTCATAGGTGTCTAGATATCCCATTACCTTAGTCGCCTTCTACAGCAAGAATCTGCGCGATGTCATTTGATAGGAAATCGCTGTTTGGTAAAATTCTACAATCTCAATGATAAATGTCGTCTGAACCACCGTATACAATGGGTACGATTAACGCAGCTTCCTTGTAAATGTCCAATTTCACTGATTTTCGAATCATTATTGGCGAATAACTCGTTTTTATTACTGTTCTAATTGATGAAATAAAAACTTTACTCAAAATACATAGTTGTAAAATTGGATTAGCGTTTTATTGTGCCATATATTCCACTTTATAAACAATAGCCATATAGCTGTAATTGCTTTTGTTAAAATAATTTTTTGTTTCATATATTTTGACAAAGAAAATTAAATTGAATTTGTATTGTGTAGTTAAACAATAACTGAATTACCTACTACCGAGCAAACTTTGTCGAGAGCAATACGTTTTTCATTTTAGCTTGAAAATATCACGGAAAATGAAAATTAAAATCTAATTTCTTCTGTACATAATTCTCTCTAAATTCAGTGGATTGTTAATTACAATATTTTACAAGATCTAGTACCTTACTAAAACTTATAAAATAATTTCAAATTACATAGGATAATTCTAAAGAATGTTCTGACGTAAGAATTACCAATTCAGCTGTCAAATTTATTTAAAAAATGTAAAGTTATAAAAAATGTACAGCCAATTATCAATTATTCATATTACTTAAGCATGTTCGAGTAATATATTTTTGATATTAATAATAATAATAAAAATTATAATAGCATTTATTACCCAACAGATATTAATCTTTTTACACGGCAACCCAAAAGAAATAATATAGTAAAGTTGACAAATGTACATGGATATTATGAAAAACAGGGAATAAAAAATAAATAAACTTAAAAAATAACAAAAAAAGAGAAATTTTAAGACATTGTCATAATTGGTACAAGCAACTGCTTTGATACTTTTCAAACTATCTGTGAAGATATCTGATGAATTACAATATAAGTTAAAATTATTACACATGACATTGAGAGGTGAGCTTAATAGAGTATTTGTTCTAGATCTGTTACAATAAAAAGTTTAATGAAGTCTGTTATTATACCGGGGAACATTTAAATTATTTTTAGCTAAAATAACAGGACAGTCAATTAATCCATTCGTGATTTTGTATGAAGAAGCCAAAGAAGCTAGAATTCTTCAAAATTCATGGTAAAATTATCCAAACGGAGCTGATAATCGATTCGGCTTGGAGGGTAGAAACAATTTACTTTGAAACCTAAATATTTCAAAAACTTCTTTTGAACAGATTAAACACTAATCATGTGAATATTGTAGTAGGGATACCAGATAGTTGAACAGTACTCAAGCTTAGTGCGGATGTATGAATAGTAAAATGTTTTTGATGCTCCAATGTCCCTAAATCCACGATAGTTTTGTTTAACAAAACCATACATTTTGTTTGCTTCAGAAACCATATTAATATGCTTCCCAAGACATAGTCTCGAGTCAAATGTGACACCCAGATCAGTGATAGAGGAACAGCGTGAAAAAATTAAATCATTAATATTATAAAAGAAATTTTATTAGATCTTCTTCTGGTGTATACCATTACTTTAAACTTAGATGCCTTTAGCATCAACCTATTTTGCATGCACCAATCTGATAATCTATTTAGGTCCTGCTAAAGCGATAATTAGTCATACATGTCTAGTACTGACAGATATATTTTAAAATCATCTGCATAAATAAGTCTACAAGAATTTAAATGGTGAACGAGGTGATTTTTAATTAATAAAAATAGCAACGGTCTAAGGTTTGAACCTTGAGGACAGAATACCCGTTATGAAAAACAAATTGCTGCCTTTCCAGAATATATGATTTACAGAACCTCATCAAAGGTGTTAGACATTATTTGTCCTTATCTACCGCGATCTTTTCGTCTAGCCTGGTCTTTTTTATTAGACTTGGTAGCCTTGACAGTGGCTTCCGCATGTAGTTACATGCATCTGTCTTTTCTTCAGCTAGTGCATTCACACTGGCACAGGACGTGGATTGATGTTTCGTCTTTATCAAAGAACCTGCATAATGTTGCTGCTTCTGCTGGAGTGATGACACTCATGTGCCTTTTTAGGCAGCAGTGTCCGGTAAAAAGACCTACTGTTATCCTAACGATTGATGAATGCTAATAGCCGATAAAAAGACATACTGTTATCCTAACGATTTCTCAATTTTGATCTAGTGGGTCTTTCATGAACTTAGCTGGTGGTTCTTTAATGAACTATTTGGCCTGTCTCAATTCTAGATAGTTCTTTCATTAATCTTGAGAATCTTCTTATATCCATTGTTTTATGGATGCCTTAGCAACTCCACACAAGAGTTCGGGTCATATCATGACCTTATTTTTGGGCTAGTTCGTTGGCTTCGTGTCCTGGTACCCAGACTAGAGTCTTAGCTCTGTCGTGTCTTTTAGGCAGTCTTCCATTAGTAGTGTTTTATTTTCTGTTGAGAGAATTATCTTCGGAACTGCTTGGCCATAGTTTTGCCTGATACTTGCTAATTTATTATTTTTCTTGCAGAATATTGTATGGCTATTAATTCAGCTTATTCTCCTAGACTCAGCGAAATTGTTGTTTTACAAGAGGATCATAACATATAATCAAACTATCTTACAATGGTTACAGAAATTTAAGTCTAATATATTCCCAGACTTATTTATGAAATAGTTGAACTGACAAAAACCAGAGAAAGAAACTGTATCAATATGTAAACTAGAATTTAAATTGGAATAATTGAGGTTTGCAGATTTTATTTGTCATCTTTTGACCAAATTACTTTAGACAAATTAAAGTCTCCGTATAAAAGAATTAAGTCATTGTGGTTTTCTGAGACGATATCACTAAGCTTAGAACATAAAATATTTAAAGATGTTTGATCAGCGGGAGGAATACACACGCAACCAATATGCATTTTGTTTGTTTGAGTGTTTTTTGGGTAGCACTGTTACCAAAATATTTCCAGAGGTAGTTTTCCAGGAATCTTGTGATAATGAGGAATATTTCTTATTGATGGCAATTAGAACCTCCTTATTGTTTATGTGATGCAGTTGACTGACGATTTCTTCGAAATATAATAAAAATGGTTATGGTTAAAAATATTCTCGTTTAGCCAAGTTTCGGTTAAACAGATTATGTCGTGGTTACATGTTAAAGAATTCTTGTAGATAGATGACAATTTAGGCTTTAAACCACGCACGTTTTGATAAAAAATGTTGAATTTACTGAATTTTGTGGATGGTTTTACTTAAATTATATATAATTTTAAAAGAGCATGTTACATAATTTTAGGGATATAAAGCCGTTTAATATTATTATAACAGTCAGTAAAAATTATCTCAAATAAAGATATACGAAATCTGAATATAAATTAAAAAGCAGATTAAATATATATCAAAGAAGTTTAGTAATAAATTCCAGAATCCCTAGGGGTCAAAAAATGGAAAAGTGCTTTTAAAAAGCGATTAAACATAGCTAATGAACTTTGTTTTTTTCAATCTCGTAAGTCAATTTATATCATGATGAATGCCTATTGTTTTATTATTTGAGTACCTATTTACAAAAAAAAAATTAACATTTATATTCAAAGAAGATTACACTTGTTTGAAATAAAGCAGAGTTTGCTTCAAATAATATTTGTCGAAATACTAAGAAAATAAATGTTTAATGATGTTTACGCATAATCTTGCATTTTAAAATTTATAATAATTAATCTAAGAGATTTCATTTCATACGAGTCTAGAATTTGTAATAAATCAAAGAAAGTTTTTAAGTTTGTTGTAAGTATATATTCTAAAAACCCTAAAAACCGACTAACGTGAAGATACTTTATTTAATATTGTAGAAGAATTCGATTCAATTTTATATTGTTTTATTAAATTCAAATACAACCAATGTAACCTTCATTTAAATTTTAGAATAAGAAATAAATCAAATTAAAAGCTATGTATCTTACAAAAACTCACCAGAACAAAATCACTGCACGGTGTTGCCATCTGAAATCTCTTTAAAATACACCCACAGCACTGGCACAGTTTATAGCTAAAGAATCAGTTCGCTCACTCTGCGTCGGCACTTTTGATCTCAATGTTCCAGTTTATACATTGCGCAAGTCGGATTTGTATCCCTGGCGCATAGAACAGAAGTAAAAGTTGGAAATGCTTTTGCCAGTTCTCCCACTTTATACACATAAATTGACAGGTTGTCAGCGGATCTCACCGAAGTGGACACGATACATTGGCGTACAAAATTATTTTATAGATGTTAATAACAATTTCGAGTAAATAGTTTAATAAATTGTGAATAGCTGTTGAAATTTTGTAAAATTATAATTTGAATATTATAATACATGTTTAATAATTATTTATAATCCATAAATACATTCGATTGTCCGGTTCAGCCGATAACAATTTAAAATGACTTATTTTATGAAACGACACTGGCAGGTAAACATTACTGTGAAATTCTCGGAGCCGCCCGACGTGGTTTGACGTTTACCCCCTCTCTACCTACCAAAAGACTTTTTAACTTTTAGTTTCTCTATACAGAATCAAATCATAATAGTCCAAGAGCCCACTGCAAATTTTGAAATAAAATATACTCCAAAAGCTTGTACTAACATTGTACTTTGCCAAATAGCAACTGTGCGAATCTCAATCCTGAGCAAAAAATCACATAAGGCATGACAGCGCTAATTTTGTTTGCCCTTAAAGTTTTCTAGATAATAACATATTCAAATATATCTTGATATATATCGTTAACGGGAAACATTTTCTTCCTCTTAACATCGCACAAAAACACACGATTAGTAGGTAAAGGTCATTACAAATATGAACCAATTTTTGCTGATTTAAAAATTTATTTTTATGCCTATTGTTATGATTTATTTTTCCAGGTTGCCATAGAAACGACAAAAAAACTACTATGAATTTGGTTTATAAGAATTGTCTAACAAGAGTTTATAATTATTATTGATTATCTCTGCAAATAGTTTATATAATGCCATCCTTTTTTCTTTCATACATACATATGGTTTAAAAGGTAGGTAAAACTATTAATAATTCAGGTTTAAAAGCTGGGTTCACTATGAATTAGGATTGTAATTTTTAGTGAAAACACAATTATCGCTGTCATGTCTTATGTGATTTTTTTAAATATAAAATATTTGTTTTTTAACCAATTTGCTCAGGATAGAGATTGGCATAGGTGCAATTTAGTAAAGTACAATATTGTTACATGTCTTTGGAGCATATTTAATTTTGTCATCAGATGGCGGTCGTAATTTGCAGTGGGCTCTCTTACTATAACCAATTAGATATTCCAACGACTTGTCAAAAAAAATAGCTGCCAGTGAGAAGGTCTGGTATATCTAAGAGGTAGCGACATAATCTTGCATCTTGAACGCTTTTTTATTTAAAATAATAGTCACCAAGCCTGCCAATTTATGAAAGAATGTATGAGCGATTTCTTATTTTTATTATTATTTTTATTGTGTTTGACATAAAATATTTAAATGTAATCCATTATCATAATTTTACGTATTGTAAACGGAATACATCGTATGTAGCAACCCTTGGATATATCAATATATCAATGGCAGTTCATTTGTTTGGAATGCCTAATACAATATATGAGAACCGCCTATATTCAAACAGCAGTCTTCTCTGCATTCTGAATTTGTATCCCTGTAGTGGATGTTATTTTGGAACATTCAATTGGTCCGAGTAAGCGAACTGATTCTTTAGCTATAAACTGTGGTACTGGTAGCATAGCTATTCTATAGGACTAGTACACATACCAGATAGAAGTCAGACCTTTTTTTTTATTTACAGAAAAGTATGCAAATTCGAATTAACATGGGCCCATTGTTCCTTTTTTTAACAAGCTTTAACTTTTACTTATCGTGAGAGCTACGTTTTGCGTTTAGTGCAATTTGATAGTAATTTTTGTGATGCACTTAGTGCATGAATAAATCGAAATAGTTAATTTGTTAAATATATGGGACCTTAGAACTTGGCGACAAATATTTACTTTAGTGACCGCATAAAAATATTTAGATGTAAGTAAATTTAGTTCACTTCTTCTAGTTAGGTACCTATTACTCCTATATAAGTAAATTTAAAATCATAAAAACACGAAACAAACTGGAATAAAAGTAAAAAAAATTAGATGCTTCTTGTCGGTTTTTTTTGTAAGATGACTTTTATATTCCATTTAGATTATGTACTTATAAAAATGTTTGTTTAAGTGATAAATGGTAGGTGATAGACCACATACGACACGGATTTTTATACATTAACTATAAGAACTAATAAAGTCTTCGGCAGGTACACGGAAAAAAATTGTAGAACAAATTTCTACAATTATACATTTGTTTCTCTATAATAAATAGTACATATAGTGACAGGAACAATTTATAGTAAAAATTTTCAAATATTTGTAAAGAATGTATTGTAAAGTAATTTTTTACAATATGTAGTAAAAATATCCATATGCGTCATAAGGATTGTTATACAAATTGTTATAATTTTTGCTATTCACTGTATGAATTTATATTAAAAATGTATCGCGTTTCATGAAAATTATAACGAAAATGTTACACAATAAATAGTAAATATTTTAGAAAATTGTAGTAATGTTTAATAAAATTTTTAGTAGTATACCACAATTATTATAATTATAACCTAGAAAAAATGTTCCTTTATAAAATATTCAAAATTTATTGTTTTAATAGAAAATATACAAAGTTCTAATTACATTATGTATTAAATAACAGTAATAACAGCTCCCTCAGTTGGCTTTTCTGCACCTGAAAAATATGAAACAAAAATTAATACTTATTGCTCATATCCATAAAACGGGGATATCTATCACCTTTATATTGATTGAAATATAAAATAACCACGCCGGAGAACTAAAAAAATGAGAAAGTAGGTATGTCACAATTAAAACGACATCGAACTTGGCACAACATTCGATCGTTAGCCATAACTATTTTTATTAAAATAATCAACTAAGGTTATTTAAAATAGTTATCTAAAGTTAAATTATTCAGAAAAAATATTAAATGTACTTACCACTTACCTTGTCAAAGTAGTTAGGGTCACAGATCAAACGCCAAAGTCATGTCGCCCCATAAGCCTATCCTCCTTTCTACTTAAAACTCTAGAAATATTGATAGATATGTATATCAGGAACGAGATACTAAAAATAAATCCGCTCTATCCCAACCAATATGCATACCAGCTAGGAAAGTCAACTGGACGATCTAAATAGGCTGCTTTCAAAGTCAATAGATGACACAGAAATCGCAATAGCCACTTTCTTAGATATGGAAGGAGCTTTTAACAATGCCTCAACCAGGTCAATAACCAAGGCTCTAGAAGAGAGAAACGTCCCAGTTAGAATATGCCAATGGATCACTGCCTGTCTAGAGAACAGGATTATTTTATCCATTCTAGGAAAGGCAACGATATAGGCAAAAGTTACACGGGGCTGCCCACAAGGAGGAATATTATCTCCAATGCTGTGGTCAGTTCTTGTGGACGACTTACTCGAAACATTGTCCAAAGAAGGCTAGGATACGCAGACGATCCAGAAATTATCGTCAGGGGGCGATTTGCAGGCACTGTCTCGGAGCGATCTCAAGCAGCTCTAAAACTAGTGAACAACTGGTGCGAAAAAGAACAATTGTCCATTAAGGCACAAAAAACAACAGTTGTACCATTCACAAAAAACGGGTATTTAGAGGACTAAGACCACTAGTACTAAACAACACAGTTATCCCATTCGTCACAGACGCCAAATACCTCGGAGTCATATTTGACCAAAGGCTGACGTGGAATCAACATCTCAAAAAAACTCACACACAAAGCTACAATAGGTCTCGTAAGCTGTAGAAGAATATGTGGCAAAAACTGGGGTCTACACCCCAAAATGACCATATGGTTATACACAAGGGTGATAAGACCCATGATAACCTATGCAACAGTGGCGTGAGTAAACAAAACTGCGCAGACAAGTGCAATATGCCAACTCAGTAGCATTTAGCGGCTCGCCTGTCTAAGTGCTACTGGGGCCATGCGCATTACGCCAACTGCAGCAATGGAGGTATTATTAAATCCCACGTCACTGCACATCTTTATATAAGGAGAAGCCAGGTCAGCTTATCACAGGCTACTACAGGGACAAAACCTAATAAGCCAACTACATAGCGCTGACCACACAAGGCTATATCAGCAAGTAAGAAGAGATAATATTCTTGCTATGCCTACTGATAGAGCAATAACCACATACAAATTTGAAAGAAATTTTTAAATTCAAATACCAGCCCAAAAATCTTTGGAACAGGGACCTTCCGTACAGGCTGAACTCGTCTGGTACACTGACGGTTCAGGAGTTTAGGAAAATATGCTACAGTGTTCCAGGCTGAACTAATAGCCATACAACACTGTGCAAGAGAAATACCAAATCAGCAAGTATTAAGCAAAATTATTGCCATATACTCTGATAGCCAAGTACCTCTAAAAGCAATTCTCTCACCAGAAATCAAATCACGACTGGTGAAAGACTATCTAGAAGACCTGACAGAGCTAAGTAGTCAAAACAAGGTGACCCTAGCCTGGGTGTCAGGCCATGAGGGATATCAGGGCAATGAAAAGGCTAACGAACTAGCCCGAGAAGGCTCAGATAAGGCCATGACAGGCCCTGAACCCTTCTGTGGAGTTGCTTAGGCATTGTGAAAGGCATCCATCAAACAGTAGATGCAAAAAGATTCTCAGGAATGTTTCATCATTTCTGAGAATCCAAGACTGAGACATGCCAAACAGTTCATCAAGGAACCAACAGCCACGTTCACGAAAGACCTACTGGATCAAAAGCGTCAAATCATTAGGATAACAGTAGATTTTCTTACCGGACACTGTCGCCTTAAAAGGCACATGCGTGTCATCAATCCAGCAGAAGAAGCAACTTTGTGCAGGTTTTGTGAAGAAGAAGAGAAAACATTATTCCACGTCCTATGCCAATGTGACAATGTGAAGGCCTGGCTGGAATGAGGTTTCTAACATTGGGCAAAGAAAAGCCAAATGCATGCAACTACATGCGGGAGCCACTGTCAAAGCTACTAGGTCTAATAAAAAAGGCTAGACGATATACTCTAAAACAAACGGAGTCCCACAATAGATCTGAAATGGACTCGGTGGACAAGGACAAATATCGTCCAACTCCCAATCTAATCTAATCTACTACTAAAAGAAGTTATTATTAAAATGTTCTCGAACCATCACTGCTCATAATATAATAATGTGTGTTATATATTATGTACCATGCTTTGTTTTGTAACCATGGTGAACGGCTACTGCTGTCTGACCATTTATGGTCGACGTCAGAAAACGTTGGCCAATATCAGAAATCTGTTTTATTCACATGACTTAGAATTTCTACAATATTATAGAATATTTATCAACAAAATTGAATTTTCATCATAAGAAGGGATGTAAAGTATTACTATTTTTTGTAGAGGTAATTATTAATATTTGTACAAATTTTAACAGAAGTTAGTAGTAGTAATTACGATAATTGTAATAAATTTCTACTTCTACAAACAATAGTAAAATATACTATCCTATCGTTGAAGTATTTTATTCGACAATTTAATTGCCATAATAATAAATATTTTTCAACTATAAATTATAGTAAAATGTTCTACAAATAGTTAAGCATATTTCTACAAATCTACTACTAGAACATTGTAGAAGAATTTTCTAGTTACATTTTTTCCGTGTACATGTAAATTAATAGAACAATCGTAAATAATTTTTGAATAGAGTACAGGATGTCCCAAAAAATGTGATATCAGAGTTTTATTTTTTCCTATATTTCATTTAATTTATATATTGTACGCAATGAAAAAGTTATTTTATTAAATTTATGGTTTCAAATAATTGCTTAAGGAACTACAGGTGAGTAAATTTGGTATAGCGAAATAACTCCATTAAAAATATACAGATTTTGGTTCAATATTGAAACATTATTTTTATTTTTCTGTTTTAGATGCCATTCATATTCTTTGTTTTCTCTCTTTTATATAATTTTTCTTTACTAATAAAATTTTGTATAATATAAATCTTACATTAAACTTTAAAAATCTTTTCAAAAAACCTCGAATGGATTTTCAAAATATTCAATAACAATATAGACCCATAACAACTCGATCTTTTCTTTTCAAAAATACCTTCTTTTTGCCTTAAAACCACTTAAAACCACTTAAAACTGTTTAAAACCACTTAAAACTGCTTAAAACCACTTAAAACCACTTAAAAACACTTAAAACCACTTAAAACAACTTAAAACTACTTAAAACTACTTAAAACCACTTAAAACCACTTAAAACCACTTAAAACCACTTAAAACCACTTAAAACCACTTAAAACCACTTAAAATTACTTAAAACCACTTAAAACTCCCAAATGTGTGGTCCATTTAAACTAAAATTTTAAAAACCAAAAATATATCTAACCAACTCAGTTTGTCATGAATTGAGTAAAAATTTTAATCCGCGGTAGAGAGGTGTGAGTTGGGTATGGATGATCACTCTATATCCTTGAACCTGTCATTATACCTACATTCCTTTCACTTTTTACAGTGTAGATTTTCTACAGTGTTGGCTCTAACGAAATAAAACAGAGCAAAGATTAAAAACTCGTAATCGCCTCCAATCCGCCCAGTCGTTATTTTTGGCATTTAATTGAGGTTGTAAATTAACTCGCTAGCACGTTCCTACGTATACCCTTAGCCGCTATCGTACGGGAGCCATGTCGGAGAGCAATCCTCCATCCTTCTTTTCCTCAATCCTCTATTATTCTCATAATGGACTGAATTAAACCCTGAGACTGAGGGTCCGATTTCCTCTGTGGCATGTGTTTTCCGGCAATTTCGAAGTTATCGGGATAAAATGGCCGAACCGGGAAATTTTCTTAATTGCAGGCAAGACTAGAGGCATCCAACGGAGGATTAGCCAATACTGTTTTTTAGTTTGTGGGACAGAACAGGTTATTTGGGTTCCTATTTTAATCATAAATATTTTATTATTAAAGATAATATATTTCTACATAAGAATACAGATGTCGCAGAGATTGAAGGGACAGTAATATGGGGTAAACAAATTACAACTGTACATGACCTTATCCCCAAATTGTCATTGATAAAAGTGTACTTGTTATAAAGGCAATACCCAAATGATTTCATCTCTGAATCGGAGTGAGAGAACAGATGATGCTGGCTTAACAGGGCAACAGCGCGTTTTCATCTGCTGAATACATTGAAAACGTCAATAGGCGTAGATATCAGATAAAGAGAAATATTTTTTTTTGTGTTATCGGCATCAACTGCTTCGGTTATTAGCCTCGTGTTCTGTCTAGGCTTTGTTACTTTTTGCCAGCGCCACTTTAGGAACAACACTGTTAATTAGTACCCAACAGTGAATGGTGGAGTGGAGAATCCTTATTAATTTTCTCAGTAAATATTTAATATATCGATTTTTTTACTCTTAATTATTGTTTTAGTATATATTCATCGTATTCTAAAATAAGAAAGGAAGCCGGTTGTTGTTGTCTGTTGTCAGAAACGATGCGCGGAAGATTTTGGGAAAGAAAATTGTCTTCGTACCTACAAGTGGTTAAGAGAAATCGATGGAAATTATTTTCGAGTTTCTGAGTTCACCGCTAGATTTCAAAATGATTATGACCAATAATAAACGAATGCATAGTCAAAACTGAGTAAAGTTTTGTTTCCGAATATAATTTTGATGTGTAATACATAACTTTGACTTTTTTTGTAAACGAGTTTACTAAAAAAAGACTTTTGTTAAAAAACAATTACAATTAATTGTTCTGTAGATATGGCCGGCGTCCTTTCTTATTTGGACCCCCAGTATCTACTTTGAAGATTGATAAATTAAGATTGTTTAAAATATTATTATTTTGTGAAAGCAGTACCTACATTTGTTATATTCTAACTCACTATTTATTATTGTAGAGGAAAATCGCCTAATATTGGATACTTTTTTTTAAACTATTAAATAATATCAAAAAAATCCCTACGTTTGCACTAGTTTAATGGAGTTATAGCATAACTATATATTATCAGTTAAGATAGTCGGCAAAAGAATATTAAATTATTTCAGGAAGTAATTATATATTTTAGAAAAATTGCTGATTTTGTCAATTTAGAAAATAGTAGCCTAATATTGGATAGGGTAACCAATATAAGGAAACCATTTTATTACTATTGATAATTTCAAAACTTTATTGAGGAAAATACAAAACAAATAAACAATTCCACTTTACAGCTTAAAAAGGGCAAATCATCCATTCATACAAAAGTCACAGATGTTATTTTGTTTTGCTTTTAGCACCAGCACATGCTTCATGGAACCATCTGTAACACTTGCAATACTTTACCCATTTTCCTCCTGCTTTATCTGAAGAAAATGATTTCAAGCAGAAGGGACAATCCACATCTTCTTCTTCTGAATCCATATCATCTTCCAAATCCGCATATTGGACTTGCTCTTCTGATTCTGAGGAATCCGAGGAAACAACAACTTTTTGTTTTTTCTTTTGACAAGTGTAATTTTTCTTAATTTTTCTATTGTTTTTGGACTTTGTGATTCCTCAAGGGCTGTTTTGTAGGGCTAACCACTAACTAAGGCGGCGGCACCAGAGTTTTTTTTGGTTTTACTCCTGAAGGACCAGGTAATACTGGCAATGGATGTATGTCAGCTGGTTCTACAAAATTAATTTGCTTTTCTTTATTAGCAATAGGAATTGAAGGTTCTGTATAGGGTTTATTACAAATAATATTTTGTAAAACAATAATTTTTTGTTCAGATTTTTGAGCAATGGGTTCAGATTTGGTCGGTGCTTCGATAATATCATTTGGGGGTCCATTTTCTAGGTAAATATTTTCAGTTTCAACAGCAGTTTCCAATTGCTCATGAATGCAAAAATCATGGTTTCCGAAAATATTCCTATTAGAAGGTGTAATGCCACATTTTCTAAATCGGTATATAGAAATTTCCATCGATGCAAGTCTTCAACATGCTTTTCCTAACAAACCTGCAATCTGGTAGGATGAAACTATTCTTCCTGGGTTAGCTTTTAACCAGTTTTCAATTTCTTGACAATAATACGTTTTAAAAGGTCCCATAAATGCCACATCCATTGGTTGAACCTTGTGGGTTGAATGTGGAGGTAAGCATATCAATATTATGTAATTTTCCCGGGCCTTGTTAATTACATCCAAATTTCGCGTGTGTGTATAGTACCCATGCATTATTTAAATAACAGGATCATCGTGGGATGGCTTGGCATGCGTAATAAAATGATCCATCCATTGCGTAAATAAATATGACTGAATCCAGCCAGATAGATGACATTTTTCAATTGATCTTGGAGACACTCCATCCACAAGCTCTACTTTAAAATTTTTCCGTGGGGAAATCATCATTGAGTTTATAAAATGTCCATTAGCAATCATGAAGAAAACAACAGTGACCATCGCACCTCGTTCTGATGTTGTCAATGCTCCTACTTGTTTCTTTCCTTTTAGGCTAATTACTTTAGTATGCTTGTGTTGGATTGCAGTTAATATTATAAATTTTACTTGAATTAAACTTAATTTTGTCTAATTATGGTTCCAAAATATCATAGAATTTAATCAGATTTTCTTTAGTAAATCCTTTGATTCTAGCTGCGGATACACCTTGAGGAGTTCTAAAAGAAATATTTTTGTTTCGTCTCAAAAAATTCCTTATCCATTTTTTCCCAGCGGTAGCGTTTGTTTTTGAAAATGGATGTGGCAAATTATTAGTTAGAGCCAACTGATAAGCCTAACGACGAACGTCGGACGATGTTAAACCATAGAACATTTTCTCTAATTCCAGACAATGTATTGCCAACTCTTTTTCCAATACTTCAGGTAGCACTGGCTTACGACCTAGAGTCGATTTTTCTAAATTTTCTAGGGAATTTTCAAATTTACAGTAATACTCCAATGTAGATTTCGGAATTTGGCAGCTCTCAAATATCTCATCTCTTTATTTATTACTGTTTGAATAGCATTAATCATATTTGCTTTATCCCATTGCATTCTTTTCTTAGTAGCCATTTCTGTAAACAATATATTATTGGAGTTGACCTCAAAGCATTGCCTAATATTGGATATCCAATATTGGGAACCTGTAGCTATGCAATATTAGGCACTTCATTATATTTTTAGGTTATAATTATTTTAGATAAAAAAAAAGATTTTATTAATAAAAACTAGTATGTATTTGTAAATATTTAAAATGTTTACCTTTTAACTGATAATTCAGCACTTCATATAGGGAGCAAATAATTTTCAGACACAAACATTTTCTTTTAATGTATTTTATGTCAACATAGTCTGTTATAGAACCCTGCAAACTTATTGGAGGAGTTTTAAGGTGTAACGCAGATCCTGGTTAATAGACAGAAGCACATATACAGTTTCATTTTTAAAATAAAACTATAAAATCTACAAATAAATTACTGTACTTAAATACGTTCTGAATTTGTGCGCCTATAGGGTCTATAACAACATTCATATTCATAACCATAACCTAAGAAATTGACTTATCTGTGGAACGAAAGAATAACATGTAAATAGTCCGTTGTTTTCTACAAAACACTGTTATACCATGTTGATATTAGGTATGCTCTATTTAATCATAAAAATAACCAATTGCAGAAAATTTCATCCGATGATTTAAAGACAAACCGTATTGCAAGCTAATGTATATACATTACTACTGTCAAAAATACTGTAAATGTTAAATCAGATTATTGTATTTCTGCCAAGGACGCCAACGTTGAGGCTTCAGAAATTTTGTAAATAATCATATCTGTCTTGGTTATATATCTATGTACAGGACAGCTCAAGAATTATTTAGTGAAATAATTATTTAAGTTTGTTATATTTGTAGTTTTTGTTTGGTTTTCTAAATAACTGAAGAAACACATTTCATATTCCGACCTCAATGTGACCAAGATGTAGACAACGAAGAAATTTCAAAGACAGTGTCACAAAATATACGAGCTACTGCTTCCCTACATAGAAGAAATACTACTGTGGCTAATACCTAGACAAGCAATGACTCAAGGATAGAGTAGGAGGCAGCAACACTGTAGCTTTGATTTTGTCTACTAAGGAGAACGTAATTGTTGGACGGTTTTCTCCTCATAAGGACTCGTCAGCAAGAAATACAAAGAAAATGCGAGTAATATTTTTTTTGTGGAAAAAGAGAACGCTTTGAGTGTATTAACGAAAGTACTTCTTAACGAGTTTTTGATCTCACAATAGGTTATAAAACATTATTTCTTTGTTGTATTCTTTAGAAATGTGTGCTATTATACTCGAGAACAATGATATTATTTTTATCCTTTCAATAAAACTTTTAAATTGTCTGTAACCCTCCAATTTAAATTTAAATATAAGCGAGTTTGAAATAATTGAGTTAAACTCATTTCTATTGTTTTTTCAAAGAAAATACAAAAATCGCGCACAATGACTACAAAAGATGTTTACCGGTTTACCCGAGTAGAAACGATTACTCGTAATATGCAATTAATTGGGCAAGATCGATGGAGAGCGATTGATTGGGTATCCCCTTTGTAATATTGTTACTTAGAGAATGCTTTTAAGTTCAATTTAGTTTAAAATTGCACTGAAAATAATTGAGTAGAAAATACAAATTACTTTTTTTTATGTTTATTGAGTCAATGAGTAGGTACATTTTATTATCTAAGGCAGGGGTTCTCAATCTTTTTCAAAGACTGTACCCCTTAATGAAAAATTAAAATGTTGCGTACCCCCTTGTTATGGGGGATGGGGTTTATCGGGGTATGTGGGTGGGTGGAGGAGGGGTTAATTAAAAACACAATTTATTTAAAAATATATTTGAAATGCATTACAAAACATTAATGAGAAGGATGAGCTTGCTTATTTTTACAAAGTTGCTCAATGTTTGGCTCAAGCTTTGTTAAATACAACCTTAAATCGTTCTTAACATTCAGCTTGTTTCTGTACTTATTTAGATAAGTTAAGCTCGAAAACCCTCTTTCACATAGGTATGTAGTCGAAAATCCAATAAGAATTTTTACAGCATTATTTGAAAGTTCTTGGTACTCCTTTCCAACACCAATCCAAAAATCTAATAAGGTAGCACTCAAATATTTTTTTTTTAAAGTCTAATCACATGATAGTTCAATTAGTTGTTCCTTCTGGAATGGTGTTAGGTTGCTCAAAGTTTCAATGGCATCAAACGAAAAGGAGTCACGCTCAATTTGAGTTTTAAGGCCATCAAAAGCAGATTTGTTTTTTGCGTTTTCATCCAAAAATGAGTTTAATTTTTCAAAAGCATTACCGTTGTTGTTTTCTATTTCATTTTTCCAGAGTGTTATTTTTTTTAACATTGCATTTGTTTTGTTTTCAATATAGAAAATATCAGAAACACTCCCTTGCATAGACTTACTCCATATGTTGAGTTTTTCAAAAATATCACTCAGATAAGCCAATTTTAAAAGCCAATCAAAGTAATTAAGTACTAATGACAAATTAGACTTGTGCTCTGTGAAGAAAAGATCCAATTCTTTGTGGAGCTCAAACACACGGGCCAGGACGTTTCCACGTAAAAGCCAGTGAACTTCAGTGTGTAATAGCAAGTTCTCATGAAGACTACCCATATCTTGACAAAGGATCCTAAACTCACGAGATTTTTGAGGCCTGGTTTTGATAAAATTTACAATTTTTACACTCTCGTCGAGAACTTTTTTTAACTCATCGGGAATGTGCTTGGCTGCCAAAGCCTCACGGTGAAGGACACAATGAGTGAAGTTACACTCAGGCGACACATTTTTTATAAAGCCTGCCAGTCCAGTTATATGACCACTCATGGCCTTGGCACCGTCCATACACACTGACACACAGTTTTTCCACTCAAGTCGGTTCTCGGAAAAAAAGAATCCAAAAGTGTAAAATTGTCTCGTCCTTTTGTAGAAATATTTAGTGGCTTGCAAAATAAAAGATCCTCAAATACTTTATCTTCACGGATTCCACGCACAAAAACTATCAATTGGGCTAAGCCAGTAACATCTGTCGTTTCGTCAATTTGTATTCCAAACCACGGACTTTCTCGTATTGCCAGCACGAGTTGCTCTTTTGTGTTGCTTGCCATGTCATTGATTCTTCGTGAAACTGTGTCATTTGACAATGGTATATTTTTAATACTTTTTGCCTCTTTTTCTCCAAACATGCAAGAAACTATTTCTAATGCAGCAGGGAGAATGAGGTTTTCACCAATGGTGTGGTTTTTCCCAGATTAGATGGCTAACTTTATACGAAGCTTTCAGAGCTTTTTTTTGTCTGCTCCAGAAAAATGTTTTATAGTACTTTTCCTACTATGAAGATCTTCCAAAAGACGTTTAAAATACTCTAAATCTTTATTTACTAAATATCCATGTTTACTTTCAAAATGGCGTTTCAAAAGAGAAGGTTTCATAGAGTTTTTGGATAATATTTCTGAAAAAACCACGCATTGTGGAGAAGGCTCGTCTGAACTTCCCGTCCAAGTAAATCCAAATTTTAAGTAAGATTCGTCATACTTCCTTTTTTTATTTACACCCTGTGCCACTTTTTCAGGGTTTTTATTTTTACATTCGGACGGACAGTTATTAGAATCAGGCCTACTTATATTTTGAGACGTTGATGGCCCAGGATTTTGGTCAAGATCTTCATGAGATATTTTTCGTTTGAGCCAATTATCCATTCTTAATGTTCATACTAACATTCCCACATCAATCCTAACAGTGTTCACAAACTGATAATCCGATAACAACAGTCTTAAATTGTTGAGCAGATTTGAAGTTATAATAACAACGAGAACGAAACTGATAAACAAAACAACAACAGGACAATAGGAAACGCTGCACTGACACTGATCTGAGTCAAGGACCCGCTGCCCACACCCCACTCCACTCTATCCGCCGCACTTCTAGTCTGCGTAACTCGAGCACACGGGCGTAGCGAGGATTTAGTATCGGGGAGGGTTCAAGAAAATAAAAGTTCTAAAAGTGCATGAAATAACCGTATTATTCATATGAAAAAATTAAAGAGTAAAAAAAACAAAAGGTTCATTTGATTACATAGCATAATTAGTAATAAGTTATGCCTCTCGCCTCTCCTTATTTTAATATTATTAATGTTCATATCTTAACATTTCGGGAAGGGTTTGAACCCCCAAAACCCTCCCCCTGGCTACGCCCGTGCTCGAGCACACAAGTATTCAATTAGATTCCATTATAAATTATAATATTTTGTGATTACAAAAGAGAAATAAATGGTTTAATTTTTCATTAACCTTCCCGCGTACCCCCTGAAAATTTTCGCGTACCCCCAAGGGGTATTACATTACAAGTCTAACTGCATTTGTTCTGTCATTGAACCAGTCTATGTTGAAAAATCATCCAATTAAACATATTACTTCATATTGCTTAGGTGTCAATACAGGTAACCTACTTATTTCCATAGTTCTTCGTTAACAATAATTAATTACAATATTATGATATACTACTTAAGTTATTCTTGATAAAAAGTCCTGCATGACCCAAAACTTAAAATACAGTCATCAGGTATCAAATTTTTCAAGCCGTATACGAGGTTTGTCAAAAAATATGAATTTTGCTCTAGAGCAAAGTACGTTTATTTTTGAAAAAATCAAAAATTTTCATTAATTAGAATTGAAAATTACATTCAAATATGCAATTACACCAATCTGAAAACGTTATAAATTACGTTAGCTTTTGAAACATTCTCTCTCTTCTCTACTATAAACATGATACCCTTTCCTTTTATTGATGTTTGTGAAGAATTTAGCAATTTTTGATATTGAAAATTTCAGGAAAAATCAAGCTATATAAGGGGAAGAAGCCTATTAATTTTGAAAAAAATCTGAATAAAAATAGGGGAGTTGAGGGCGGTAGAAATAGTAAAAAAAAATTCTAACTTAGAAACTAAAAATGACATCAACTTGAATATTTTAGGAAAATAAAGCTATACATGCGGCAAAAATTAAAGGGGTTGTTCCTTGGACTATTCTAAGAATATTTTGTCCCATGATGATTTTTGAAAATCCGTTTTGTTAAGGAGATACAAGGCGAACAAAATTTTAGACAATAACACCATTTTATTACCAAAAAATACATGTAAATGTTACTTAATCTACAAGAACTGTTGAAAATGACTATCTTCAGTAAGAATACAAGCATCCAATCTTCTCCTCATTGACTGCCAAACTCTTTCAAAAACACCAGGGTCGTTTCTTATTGAGTTACTCCCAGTAATTATCCGAATTCAAAAGTCTTCCACATTTTCTACTGGAGTAGTATACACTAATGACTTTAGATTGTGAAAATTCCTTATTGCATTTCTTGAGAAATTCGCTTCATCGGTAAAAAGAATAAGCGTCAGCAGTTGAGGAATTTGTGTGCAAAAGCCATTGACAAAATGCAATACGTGGAGGAAAATCAGCAGGAACGAGTGCCTGACGCGTTGTATATGATCTTATTATTTTATCTATTTTTATAATGTTTTAAGTTCTATGATTTTAGGGAGTGGGTCAGGTTATTGAACAACTCGTATTACTTTAAAAAAGAATGTTGAGAGCCACTATATTTAAAACTTTTTAAACTTGACAATCGATTAGTGATGAAAATATAGAAAATCACTAACCATTAAGATATTATAATTAAATAAGGTAGCGACAAATTCTAATTCACAGAGACTTACTTATTCAAATTTAAATGATTTATTGAAAACTTATCTGTGGTATAACAGGTAGCAGGTACAGGGGATTCGTATGATAGGCTTGGATATCACCAAATGATAAATATTCATAGGTAAAGTTAAATCTCGTACACTTCTTTGGATGACTCGAACTAAAACTCTTGAAATACTTGAAACAACTTCTGTAGCTGGAACTAAACTTCTAAGTTTCAATATTTCTACACATGCATCTTGTACGTTGTTCCAAACGTCTAAACAATCTTTTTTGATATAATTTCTACCAAATCATCGATATAACTTCTATAGAACTTCTACTGAAACCATCTATATACAGCCAGGCTTTATAAAATCAGACGGTCATTAAAAATATTAAAGACAATTAGTAAATCGGATGATAAAAGATAATTAAAATTCAATAATTCAACTTGCTCGTTGACAGCTATCAATCGAAAATGAATTGCCAACATTAGACATAAGGCATAAACGACAAATGACATTTGTGTAGAGATGTTGGTGTCAAAATAACGAAAACGGTTACAACCGTTACAATGTTTGGGACTAAATAACGGTTTCAATCGTTACATGGTATAACAAATTGTCAAACAACTCACATTCAAAGTATTTGAAATTTTTCAAATAGAAGTACTCGCATCTTCCTCGATCATGTCCAGCACATTTTCTACCACTTCCACCATTCTTGCAGTATTTGGCCTTCCTGGCCCTCCACTTCATCTCAATGCGCCTGTGTCAGGAAGACGTTGATGAATATTTTGGAACAATTTTCTATCAGGAATATTACGGTCAGAAAATCGTCTAATGAATTTCCATCAACAAGACCATAAATGTAATGCATGTCAGTCATCTCGGCGTTTGTATAGTGATTCATGATAAAGTCAGTAACAAAATTTTAACTACCAAATGATCAATCACTAGACGAATTTAAATGAAATCCAGATTTAATCTGTATTTCTTTACGATGTCTGAACTTTTGCCTGTTTTAAGTGGAAAAAATAGCCATTTTTAGTAATTGGAATGTTAAAAAATAATAAAAATAACGAAGTTTTAAAAAGTATTAATAATTTTAAAAATAATAAAAATAGTTTTCTCTAAAATGTTGTGCTCCCTGTATCTTCTAAACGAAACGGAATTTTAAAAGTCATCAAAGAATTAGAAAAGTTTAAGGAACAACCCCTTAAATTTTTGCCGCATGTTTAAAAAATACCCTGTATTGATTTTGAAAAATGTGACTAAAAGTAGGGGGTTAAGGGGGGTAGAAATAGTAAAACAAATCCTAACAAAAACTAAAAATGATATCACTTGAAATTTTTAGCAAAATCAAGCTCTATAAGGGGAGAAAGCCTATTAACTAAACTAGGGGGTTAAGGAAGTTGAAATAAAAAACAAAATCCAATCAAAAACAAAAAGCGATATCGACCATGAAATTTTTAGTAAAAATCAAGCTCTACAAGATAATGAAGCCTATTGATTCTGAAGAAAAAAAAATGAATAAAAATGGGAGGTAAAGGGGAATTGAAATTAAACAAAAATCAAAAGCGAAAAGCGATACCAACATAATATTTTTAGTAAAAATCGAGCTCTATAAGAAGATAAAGCCTATTGATTCTGTAAAAAATCTGAAATAAAATGGAGGGTTGAAATATTTAAAAAAATCCTAACTCAAAAACGAAAAAGATATCAACTTGAAATTTTTAGTAAAAATCAATCTTTACAAGGGCATGAAGCCTACTGATTCAGAAAAAAAATCTGACTAAAAATTGGGGATAAGGAGGGTTGAAATTAGAGCTGGGCGATTATCAAAATAAATATTCGATTATCGATTATTTAAAATAATTTATTAATCGAAAATAATCGATTAGTCGAAATTAATCGATTAATCGAAAATACATAGTTGAATATTCCAAAGTAATCGATTATTCGAAAATAATGAATTAATCGAAAATAATCGAATACTCGAAAATAATCGATTAATCGAAAATAATGGATTAATAGAAAATAATCGATTTTTCTAAAATAATCGATAAAATCGATTGTTGTTATTGAAATATTTAAAAAAAATCCTAACTTAATAACAAAAAACAATATCATCTTGATATTTTTAGCTAAAATCAAGCGCTATTCGCGATTCAAGCTAAATGAGATACGCCCTCTGGAGGAAATTAGTAGAAGGTCCCTGTAAGTAGGATATCATTCAGTTTTGCCAGAAGCAGCAAAATTTCGTGACATCGTCGGATTTTAGTTATGGATAAGACCTTTTATTTAAAGATCAAAATTTGTGTCTAGTAATATGTAATGCTCTATATTTATTTAAGGATTTTTTTTATAAAATCGATTAATTATATAGATTTTTTTTTAAATTTCAGTTCATTTATTAATTTTGTTTTAAAATCAGTCAGAGACAAAGTCAGTTCATCATTTGGCAACATTGGCGTTCGTGTTTATTGTTTACATTTTAATTTGTATCAATTACAATTTGAGTTTTTTCTTACTTTTTAGCTTTAAATTTGTTTATTTCTGATAATATGTGAAAGTGTTTAAATTAAAAATGAAATCTGCTAAAAATCTCACAGCAAATTGCAATCTATATGGTTTTGCAGAACTTTGTTTAGAATCAAAATGCAATCTGATTTGTGACGGTTTTATTACCATTTACATTTATACAAAGTACTACACAATTCACTTCATGATATAAGAATAAGGATAGTAAGATTTTTAAATAAGTTCATCAATAATAAACGTTTGGTACCTGATATGTCCTTTAAACCACATAATAGAACATGTCCTGGGTTTAGTAAATACATATTTTTAGATGTTCTTGTAGCAACCAATAGGTGAATATTTCCAACAAATTAGTTCATACTACACATGATAAATATTATATTTATAGCGAAAGAACGAAAACTAAACTTAAATTATCCCTAAATGAAACACAAAAACACCTATTATAATGAGAATATTATCTAAAAACAGTTAAAAAATCACAAATACAAAATCCCACACACATGTAAATAAACAACCATCCTACTTATAGGTGACAAATGACAGGCGCGCGAAAATTAATTTGAATCGCGAATATGGGGACAAAGCATATGATTTAAAAAAAAATTGTGAACAAAATGAAGGGTTAACTATTAAAGAGGGTTGAAATACCAAAAAATAGAAATCAAACACCGAACGGGATATTAACATGAAATCTTCAAGAAAAAAATATGAATAAAAGCAAGGGATTAAGGGAGCGAGGGGTCTGTCAAACTGTGAAGAGTATCATATAGAATGGCCAAGCATTATATATCTTCATTCTAGTTATTTATTTGAACGTTTTTTTTAAATACTTTGTACGTAGTATTAATCAATTAGGAACATTTTGAGTTAGTCCTATTTATATATCTTGTTTATATATAAATAAATCATACAAATTGCTCTCCATAATATCCTGTCATTTCCGTTCATGAAGTATGTTCTCAGTTTATTTATTACATACTATATTGTGTAGTGATTTATATAATTTCTTTTTGTTCTCTTCATTACGTTTTATACAATTTATTATTTGCACTGACATTTATTGTGTTATGTAAGCTGTGTTTACATGTATCTCTTTGATTGATTGAGTTGTCACTTAATTAAGTATATACTTTTAAAAGTCTTTCTAATATATGGTTAGTTATTTAATAATTGTAATATTATTGTAATATCAAATCTCTGTTTTATTTTTCTTTACCATTAATCATTCTTCCTCGATCCAAAGCTGATATTCGCTAATAAAACTGCTAGCCTACATGTGTGCTCATTAAAACCACTCGTCTAATAAAGTATAATTTTGATGATGATAAATTAAAAGGTTGATAGCGTTATTAATGCTATTTGGAAGTATCGTTTAAATTTTATAACATCGTAAAATAACTAATTCTCGGTACGATATGTTTTAAGATTTTGCTTTTAAGTGTAAATTATCATTTGTTATTGCGTTTAGTGAACTTTATGGCTCATATAAAATTTATTTTCCAATGAATTCATTGTAGTTTTTGCTAATTTGTTCAGGAGATTGACACATATATTTTTATGGATATTTTAGTTTTTTTCTCAAACATTTCTGGAAATTTGTCATTACTTACATTTGATTAGGTTTTTACAATATATGTTAGGGGTGTCCAAACTTTTGAATTAATTTAGTCACATTTAAAGAACAAATATTTACTCTAGCTACATAAATATATACTGTACACAAATTTTACTGCGATTAGCACAATGTATTTATTTTAGCCAGTCTTGTTTTGACAAATGAAATTGTAACTTTTTTGCAGATATGACATAAAAATCTGACATAATACAAAAGGATCATTTTGCTCTACTATGTGGGGTAAAATGATTACTTGACAGGGGTAAAACGATCCCAGGGAAACATAATCGATATGTAAAAAAATAATACTAATAATCAACGTTATATTAAAATAAAAGTAAAACCAGCTTTTTTATGGCTACAAAAAAAATATATTTATGTAAACTTGACGACGAAAAAATGACACAAATAAAAAACTACAAAATTCCTAAAGAGTTAACAACATTTTTTTTTAAAATGAGATTTCTGAGTACACAAATCACATATAAAGTCATCAGCATCATCGTCTTCGACTCGAATTTGAAAAGATTCACCACAAAAGATGCACTCTGTGTAATTAACTTGCTTATCGTCTTCTGAGGAATCTTGATCAACTATAACTGTTCTCTTTAACTTTTGTTTGCCTTTGGATTTCCTAGAACTTGGCTTAAATTTCCCTTTACTCTGGTTACCTTCCTGTCTTTTCTTTTTATCAACTCTCATACGTTTCGCTTCTAATGCCTCCTCCTGTTTCTTCTTTTCTTCCTCTAACATGTTCTTATATGGACTAGAGGTTAAAACCGCCGTCGGTCCTTTTTTTTACCACCCATTTTCTTACTTATGGTTTGTTTTTTAGGCAATGGGCGAATATCTTTGGAAGACATCAAAAACGACAGATCTTTATGTGACTGTTCTTGAGCAGCACTGCTGGTTCCCGGCATAGATTCGATGTCTGCTTTATTAATTGCAGTACTATCAAGAAGTCCTTGAGCTTCATTGCTTACAAACTGATTTTCCTTGTTATCTTCTTGGTCCATCTGGTTTTCCTCTTCTTGTGAAGCATGGTTTTCATTTGTCTTCACTTCATTGTTTCCTGTTACCTCACCTTCTATTGATTGGTCTGTAACTGTAGCAGCAGCAAATTCAAAATCTTGAAAAAGGTTACTGTCAAATGGATGTATACCACATTTGCGAAATGCATTAATTGCATTTTCTGCTATGCATGCTTTTAGGTATGCTTGACAGAACAAGTTGCTGATTTGAAAACATGTGATAACACGACCAGGATGATTATTTAGCCAGTTCTCCAAAGCATTATCGAGGTATCGACTTAATGGAAACATAACCTCTACGTCAAGTGGCTGTAATTTGTGTGATGTGTGGGGTGGGATACATAAAATGGACACATTATTTTCTCTTGCATTTACAATAACATCCAAATTTTTGGTATGTGATGAATGTCCATCTAATATAAATAATGCGGGGTCATCTGAATTTGGTTTGGTATGATTTAGAAAATGATCGAACCAGGTCTAAAATACGTCTATTTTCATCCAACCCGACTCATTGCCGGCAAAAATAGAACCTTCCTTAAGCTCTTCTTTTATCCTTTTGCGTGAAAATATTATCAATGGAGGGACATAATTTCCTCCAGCCGCCATACATACAACAGCAGTTGTGCAAACACCACGATCAGCAGAAGTAATCCTTGCAACCTGTTTACGACCTTTTAGTGCCATGATCTTTGAGTTTTTTCCTGGAACTGTGCATAGTGAGGTCTCATCTACATTAAAAATTCGATGAGGGGGAAATTTGTGTTTGGTTATTTCTTGTTTCAGGAGATTGTAAAATGTATCTACAACGGGTTTATTAAAACCACCTGCTCGGGCAATAGAAGTGGATTCTGGACTTTTAAGGTCAGATCAGGATGCCTAGAACGAAAATTTGCCAGCCAGTCTTTTCCAGCTGCTTGTTTATCCTGGAAAAATGGGTGATTTATTTTATTTCTTTCGGCAAGTTGAAACGCTAAGCAGCGAACATCTCGTGCTGTTAGACCGTACATTTTTGCCTCCATATCTAAAATGTATTCTACGAGCTCTTGTTCTTGCTCCTCCGTAAACACTGATTTAAGCCGTCCTAGACTTTTCATTTTAGATACGTTATTGGTCAGCCTTCTTTTAAGAGCCATAATGGGAACACCAAATTGTCTTGCTGCAGTTTTTTAGGCATTCCTGCGTTATTTATTGCGTTAATTGCTGCCAACATATTTTCACAATGCCAGTTTTGTCTTTGTGTTTTTCTATGATATATTCTCGGCATATTTGTATCTATAAAAAATAAAATAAATCCATAAACATTACAGGTATTTGAGTAGGATTTTAGAATACGTCAAAGATACCTATGTACCGTTTAATTTTTCAATAAATTTACACTTTTCTTGGCTATGCATTTAACTAAGCCTCTTATACTTTATATTTCAATTCAAAATTCTGATGGGGGTAAAATGATCCCTCGAATCATTTTACCCCATTAGTATGGGATCATTTTACCTCAAAGTGACCTTTTCTAGTTAAAACATAAATTAAAATCACCCAAAATTATTAATGTAAACAATTAACAGTATCAGCACATTCTATATTGTCCACGCTTTAAGGATATATAAACAACACTTACCTTAATACGTTCCCTGTTGGCAGAACAAACACTATAAAATCGGGGTATTTTAGATCAAACTGAGAGAATAGTGCTAACGCAGTACAAAGCGGAGATTTTCAAGGTTATACATCTAAAGGCGGGTACAGATCTGAGCACGTACGCGTATGAGGCAAGCCGAGGCCGAACCGAATGCCTCGTGTGACGCATTTTGTATACACGAATGGTTGACGCACGAGGCGCAGTTCGCCACTGATCCAGTAAATTCGCGAGCACGCAACCGTATACCCAGAACATTCGTAAAATTAAAACAAAAACGAAGGATGAGGATGACGTCGCGGAGTTGTTTTATTATTTTATCTGACACATTAAAGAAAAAAGGAGAGAAAGGAATCAATGGACGATTTCCAACGAAGGATATTCTTTTTATATGGTGTCGTAATAGAACTGGCGTTTTGCTTTCTTAAGATATCACGCTTATTATCTAAATTCAGGAGAAGCAAAATGTTTTCCTGGTTTCACTCCATGCAAAATAAATCCACAAAAGTCGCTATAATCTGTACGGTGCTGTATGGTATAAATTCCCCGTCCAGACTGAGCACGTACTGCGCATTGCCTCCCTTTGTTGTACCGTTGGCAAACGGATCGGGGCAAGGCCGTACGGCGCACACAACGAGGCATTTCGCCTCGGAACTCGGAAGCCCGTCCACATCTACATGCTCATGCGTCCTCGGCTTGCCTCATACGCGTACGTGCTCAGATCTGTACCTGCCTTAATATAGAGTGTCGTGACGTAGCACGTGCGGGATCATTTTACCCGCAGGGATCATTTTTATCGGGTCTCCCCTACTAAGCATCCGCTGTCCGTCCGTCTGTCTGTCAACGGGCTGTATCTTATGATCCGTAATAGGTAGACAGTTGAAATTTTCTCAGAATATGTTCTTATGTTTCCGCTATAACAACAAATAATAAAAATAAATGAAAAATAAAAGGGGACACCCCTACTAGAAACGTGCTTTTTGGCTTTTTTGCTTGATCTGAATAAAGAATTTGAAAAGTACCTACATAGTATTAAATCTTGTACGATCATGCAAAACCCGAATCGCATTTGGTCGGTTTTTGTTCTATAATAATTTACTTCATTATTATTTATTAGTTTTTAGTTAGTTATTAATCAATTTCAATTTAATTCATTTCGTTTTTTTTTCTTTTCTTTTAAATAAGTGGGGAGTATTTGTGGTGTTCGTGTTTTGCTTGGCTACTACTTGGTTCTAAATTATTGTTTTAACTGAACGAATATTTTTTATATCCATTCTACCTAGTAAGAATACTGCACAAATATGAAATCCACCTATTACAGTTTATATTTTGGTCGCACAGCTACTATAAGTTTTTATTTTATCATAAATAAGTGACAATTCTATCATACTAATTCTCAGCATATTTTTTAGTAATTGAGATTAGATATACTTAAAGAGTTATTCTTGTAAAAAATTGATAATTAATATCATTTCTGTTTTTATTTCGTCTATGTTTACAAATAAATCCTAAATTTTAATAAATCTGTATGAAATCAACTAACTTATGAGTACTAAAACCATTTTAAAACTAAAACATCAGTTCTGTCGATTTAGCTGAGGCTATAGTTTTTTGCTTGTCATGCGAGAGGTCCCTGGTTTAAATCTAGGATTGGAGACTAATTAATTTAAATCTTTTTTTTAAGATCATGTTATTTTATGTATTAGTAAAAGTCATAAATTATTTTTAAATAAGTTATTTTATCTTCTTAAATTAATTTTTAAAATTTGTAAATTTTCTTTAGTGGGACGTAGAAAAAATATACTGTAGAAGACACCGGGGCGGAATGGGGTATCTAACGTTACATTAATTTTTTGGGGAGAATAAATACGTAGTTAAAATTCTAACAAAATGTAGAACGATTTATTAAACTATTGTAAACACAATGCAAACAAGAAATAAATATAGAAGCTTCATTTGGCTTCATCCTGCTCCGCCTACGGGGCAGGATGGGTTTCTCCCGGTTACCGGGGTTACAGAGTTCACAAACTAGCACAGACTCGTCTTCGTCACAGTCTATCACCGCACAAGAGTTGTGAGCCCACTTTTTGCACTGAAGACATGAAATCCAACCTTCAGATGAAGTTGAATATTGGTAATTGCAGTATAAACATAAAGCGTCTTCTTCCTCCTCAGACTCCTCAGAGATTTCTATTACTTTTATCTTTTGCTTTTTTGGCATAGACATCTTATGCTTCTGACGAGACAAATTCTTTTTAACTTTGTTTTTTTGTGCTTGCTTAACCTGATTTGTTCTCGTAATGGCATCGGTCAGTTCTTTTTAATAAGAAGACGATGTAAGAATAGCGGTTTTGCCTCTTTTTCTCTGCACTCGTTTAAAGGTGGTCTATATTTTGGTATTGGCATAATAACTTGAGGAGCTGGAAAACTGTAGGTGTTAAGTGTTTCTATTGATGCATTAGGAGGGTCAGGCATCCAGGAACATTGGGGTAGAGGGTTATTTTGAGTTTCGGTTTTATTTTTTATCGTGACGGTGGGAGGTGGGGTTGAGGTATCCTTATTTTCTGTAGAATCATCCACTGTAGGACCAGCTTGTGGTTCAGACTCATCGACTGGAGTGGGATCAGCTTGTGTTCCAGGCTCAGAACCAGTTTGTGCTACAGCAAAGGAAAGATTAGTTGTCTCGGTTGGTAAAAAGTCATCATTAGTGAAGATACCCTAATTTGTTGGCCAAATACCCGTTTTCTCGAAACCTTTTAGCGCAATTTTCATATTCGTAGCATTAATAAAGGCTTGTCTAAATATGGTTTGACTGCAACCATATTCGCACTTCATCATCGTAATATAGACTCAAAGGTTTCATAAAGGACACATCTAAAGGCTGGAGTCTGTGCGAACAGTGAGGTGAAAAGCACAATAAAATGACGCCATTTTCACGAGCCAGATCTATTACTTCGACGTTTTTGGTGTGGGACGCATGCCCATCAAAAAGTAAAAGGATGGTAGTTTGTTTTTTTGCATTAGAAAATTCATAAACTTTGTAAACCATTTTAAAAATACTTCTACAGTCATACACCCAGAGTCATTAACCTCAGACCAACCACCAGGCGGTAAACCTAATTGAAATTCTTGTTGTTTCGTTTTCCGGGGAAAAATCAACATTGGAGGCATAAAATTTCCCTAAGCAGAACAACAAATTACCACGGTAAGCAGAAATCGACGTTGTCCTCTATTTGCAATAATTCTTGAATGTTGCTTTGGAATTACCGTAATGCCGGTCTCGTCGCAATTATAAATTCTTTCCCTAGTAATCTTCTTTTCAACTATAACTTGATTGAACAATGTAAAAAACTGCGCGACTGCTACTCTGTTAAACCCCATCGCACGCACTCCTGAAGTTGCTTCGGGCTTTCTCGAGCTTAATTCTGAATGGCGCCTCATTAAACTTTGTGCCCAGTCTTCCCCTGCCATTTCTGTCTCGTTATGGATGTCTGCAACCATTTCGAACCACTAGTTGATATGCCAACCTTCTTAGTTCTTTAATTGCTAAACTAAACAGTCTCATTTGCATATCCTTTAAATACGAAACGAGTTCTAACTCTTGATCTTCACTAAAAACACATTGATATTTGTCACTAATTTTATCAACCACAGAATTCGGATCATCCTTACGCTTTTTTACGTATCTTTCTAATGTAGTTTGCGGAACCTCAAAGTGATTAGACGCTTTTTTGTAGCCCATTTTGCCTCTAAATACCGCATCTACTGCTGGTTCCATAAATTCAGAACTCCACTGTTGTTTAACGGTCTTTTTAACATAGTTGCGAACCATCTGAAAATAACTAAAAGTAAAATTTAGATTGATAAATGTAGCCGGGGCAGAATGGGGTGTGCCCCATCCCGCCCCACCCCATTCTGCCCCAGATGCTTTTAGTAACAAAACACCGCAGACTTCTTTAACAATATCTTAAAGTATTTATGTCAAAGGATACTTAAAAATATGCCGTATACGGTGAAATAAACAACAAATCTCAAAACAAATAAAAAACTAACTTACTCTATGTTAAAAATGCCGAAAAGTTATACGAACACACACAATTTCACCACGTTTGGTCTAAAACACTCTCAACGCTTTGCAATCAACTAATTGTTATAAGATGATGCGTGGCGCTATAGTAAATTATAGCAGAGGTCGCTAGTAATATCGGTTGCCCAAAGAGGGAAATTTAAAACCAATCCCGTTCTGCCCTGGTACCCCGTTTCGCCCCGGTGTCCCCTACAACTTAAGTGGATTGTGCATATCGCACTCATCTATGGCGTTGTGCTCATACTTTTTTCTTTGTGTGCAAACTACTATTATAATAATTTGTAAAGTATTTGAGAAACAATAGTTTGTAGTATAAGAATAAATCGACCAGTAATACTGGATAAGTGCACCATAAGAGATGGACAAAGAACACACTTACTAGTATATTGTGGTGGTACAGTCACCCAGTAATTTTAATTTTCGTCTTCAGTTGCTGTTCGAATAATTATAATTCACCCTCTAAGAATTTTACCTTTTATTTCGTTTTCACTTGTTTCGCACATTTGTACATTTTTTAACAAGGAAATATATTTTTTGTTCATTAAAAAGTAATTATTAGTTTTACGGCCAAGTTACTGGAAAATTTTCTAGAATATGTTGCAACTCAAAGAGTCTTAATGTTTTCCTAACTTCTCCGAAAATTCAGTCTTCAAGGAAACCCATTTAAATAAATTAAGAAACTAAAATGAATAAGTAACTTTCTGACATAATTTACAAGGCGATATAACTTATCGATTGTTAATGGGAAGCCAATGAAATTATAAAATAACGCTCCCCTGTAATAGCTATTTGTGTGCCAAAAGTGATATTTTGCCGCTTAAGACAAAAAGTTGCCGAGTGACGCGTAGCGGAGGGCGACAATTTGTCGAAAGCGGCAACGAAATTTTCGCTCAAATATACACAGGATTTTTTCTACGATAACATTATTTTAAGAAATAGATATAAAAACTGTAAATTTGTCATAAGTAGTAAATAATCTGTTGCCTATATCTACGTTATTTATGAAAAATGGAGTTAATATCCAAAGTCAGTGTTAACTTTGATAATAAAAGAAAAAACAACAAACTAGGTACAAATAACTTCAAATTCGTTTAATAAAAAACAAATATTAATGTCGTGAGTACGCTTAAGCCGACTCTGTTCTTCGATCTATAGTGCGACGTGAAGTCTGCCACCCGACTCATGGTCAACACATTACCGGAATCTTCTAGGTACATTTTTATATAAATAGCCGCAACTTCATCCATAGAAGCAAGTTTAAATTTAAGTGTTGGATAGTAAAGACAAATTGTAATAAATAAATTATAAATTGTGAGTTATAATAGTGCCTAAGTATTACATTAATTAGTACGTTATAAATAAAGTTTTCTAAATAAATAAACTATAAATAAATTAAACAATCATTGCATTGGTGTTAGAAGTGGAACTGTAAATAAATAATGGACAAAAATGGCTAAAAAACTGTGATATAAAAGTGACGGAATTACGTCGTGAAGTGGAAGATCATGAGCTGGAGATGACAGGGAAGAAAGCAGAGCTGGCAGAGTGGCTTAAAGAAGCAATACTAAGTGAATGTTTGAACCCGGAAACGTATCTATTCTCAAAAGTGGCGTCTTCTATAATTTCTTCTATGGAAAGTAAGATATCTTCCTTAAAAACCGAAATGTCTTCTGATATAATCTCTATGAAAACCGATATTTCTTCTGATCTTTCCTCTATAAAAAATTATATATCTTCCTTAGAAACTTAAGTTTTTTCTGACATTACTTCCTGAGAAAGTAAAGTTTCTTTAGACATTTTTCCTTAGTAAAATTTGTTTCTTGGAAGAAAAGGTGTCTTCTGATATGTCTTACGTGAAGAACGAAATATCTTCTTTAGAAATTAAAGTTTCTTCTGATATCTCTTCTTTAAAAGATAAAATTTCTTCAGACTTGAAAAACAAAATGATCTCTAAAAAATAAAATCACTGTTGATGTGGAAAACAAGATGTCTTCTGTAGAGGAGAAAATAAAACAGATGGAAAAGAAGATAAAAGAAATGGAACACGTAGACCAGACCAAGTACGGTGAAATAAAGTACCATGAGGTGGAGTCAAAGTTGAAATTGGAAGGAGCTGTAAACTCTGCTCGCGTTAAAGCTCCAACTTTCGACGGAAAGATATCACGGACCAACAACCTTAAACAGTTGACACAGCTGCCAGAGCAAACGAATGGTCTGAACGAGAGAAGGCAGTAAATTTGACAATCGCCCTTCGAGGAGACGCTTTAGATGTTCTTCAAACTCTACCTGTGGAAGAGACCGATGACTTTAAACAACTCAAAAAGAGAATACAGATTCGATATAGCCACGAACCTTTGGAGTAGGTATACCGATTACAGTTGAAAAATAGCGCAAACAGAAACAAGACGAGAGTCTTTAAGAATTCGAATTAGATATTGCGAAGATAATGCGATTTGCCTACTCATCAGCTCCGCTATACGTGATCAAATATTTAGCTGTTCAAGCATTTGTTGATGGACTTCGTGACCATGAAATGCAAAGAACACTCCGTGTAGCCCGTCGCAAAACATTGGTAGAAGTGTTGTCCGCTGCTTTTTAATACGAAGCGGCTGCGCTGGCTTCTGATGGATACTGTAAAAGAGGAAAAACAGGGAAATAGTTTGACCAATTGTTTCACATGATAAAAAGCCTTATTGAGAAGCAACCGAAGACTATTAGGTGCTGGAATTGCGGTAAAATGGAAAATGTTCGCGCAAACATCCAAAGAACACTGCGAATCGAAAAACCGTATCGGTGACTGTACAGGAAGGAACGGTGGTGCCTAATAGATGTTAAACTATAAGAATAACGCATTTACAAGGAACTGTAGAGAAATGAATACCTGTTATGTGGAACCGTCGAAGTGTAGTGAAGGGGTTGGCCAAGGAAATCTGTTTCGAAAGAGGTTAACCACATCTGCTAAAGAAGTTACAGTACGACAAACGACGGTTGTCAGCGATGAGTGGGCCCCTGTCAAACTTAGGGAAGAACAAGAGAACGATCCCGTTTTAAAGAAGATGCGACAAATAAAAGATGACCTACTTGGCAAGAAGTATCAAAACTCTCTCCAGTAATTAATTCATATTGGGCTCAGTTTTACTTCTTTATCCTGTAAAAAGGTTTATTAAAGCGAGTACTAGAGAATGATGATGGTTCCGAAAAAAACAGAACACAGTTGGTCATTCCAAAGACTAAAGTAGCCGAAGTACTTCGTCAGTTACACCACGACAGTCCATCAGGAGGATATATCGGTGTTAATAAAACCCTTCTGAGAGTTGACACGGCTATTTTAAAATCGACCGTGCGAAAAAAGTCCGTGTCCGTCCAGTATGAATTTTTTCCGTACCGACGAAATACTAGTGCATGAAAGAGTTTAACTATTTTTTAATAACTCAATTTGATACTTTTTAAATTCTCAAATTATGTTCATAGTTTTTAAGGTGATTACAGCACCCCCTTATAATTTTCGGACAAGGATATCTCAAAAAGTAATTTTTTTAAAAAATTAAAATTTTGGTAAAATATATAAGGCAATAATATCTAGAATATGCATATATTTTAAAGTTTTAATTCCTTTCAGTTTCCGAGAAAAAAAATCAAAGGGCTTTAAATTTTGAAATATCATATTGAAAATAAATGCATTCCTCAATAGCAGTATTCTTAATATAATCCCTTAATTTAAGCTCTTAATCTTTTGTTAATGATTTTTTGAAATTCGCCGAAATAAGTGGCTAAAACGCCTTGTTAAATGCTATTTTCTGGTTTAAACTGGTGTAAATCGTTGTAAGAAACGAATGATGACTCAGAGTGTACGATACGATAGTTACAGACGCGTTACACTAGATAGAAGCACTTAACGAGGCGTTTTAGCCACTAATTTCGGCGAATTTTAAAAAATCATTAACAAGAGATAAAGAGCTTAAATTTAGGGATTATATTAAGAATACTGCTGTTGAGGAATGCATTTATTTTCATTATGATATTTTAAAATTTAAAGCCCTTTGATTTTTTTTCTCGGAAACTGGAAGGAATTAAAACTTTAAAAAATATGCATATTCTAGATATTATTATCTAATTTATTTTGCCCAAATTTAAATTTTCTTAAAAAATTACTTTTTGAGATATCCTTGTCCGAAAATTATAAGAGGGTGCTGTAATCACCTTAACGATTAATTTATTTATTACCCTAGCATTAGTTAATATTTTAATGTATTTGTCTCTGACGTCCTGATTAGTTATTAATCTTGTGAGCAATTTTGAGACCTACCAGATTAAGATTTTATGATTTTTATTTCTTTATTTAAATTTTATATTTTTTCAGTATAATTTTATGTGGGCTTCACTTCACGGACAAATCAGTTGTCTTGTCATCCGGTACTAACTACCTTTTCATTGCCAAGTTTCAAACAAAACATTCAAATTTTACTATTTTTAGTTGTCATGACTACTGATAACTGATAACTTTACTGTCAGTCACTTGTAATTGAACTGACAGCTGCTAAAAAAAATCTTTTTGTTTATCATCCAGCCACGTTGTTGAAAGAAAAAATAAGAAAAAATGTTTCAACTTTTTCACTAAGACGGGCCAAACGGTCAACGGCCGGCGGGTCGGAAAAACGACACTGGCAGGCCGCGTCCGGCCCGCGGGCCCATTGTTGTGCACCCCTGACTCTACGGTATAAAAGAAGATTTTTATGTTTTTGAATTTGTTTCTCTTCACATGGCGTCCACCACCTACAATAGTGAAGAACCTGTGTACACCAATAAAACATTTTAATTATAATCATAGTTTACTATTACTTTTAAAGTCTCTCACTAATCCTGGTTTGGTAGTGGGTCTTGATGTTGTGGCCCAACGTACTTGTTGGCCAGAGTCCTTAACAGACCTTTGATGTTGATTTGATGGTCTTTTTATTAAGTTTTTTACGGCTTTTTAAGTAAGTGTAACTCAATTTACCTAAATTTTATACTAATTGCCTAATATTTGTAGAGTCCTGATAATGCCTTAATCAGCGAAAGCGCTTCACTTATTTTAAATAAAGTGAAATGATTTTAAAACAATTTCTCCTATACACACTTTAAATTTTCTTCTACTGCTTTTAAACAAATCCTTGAAACCGTCTATGATAGTTTGTAGTGAGAGAAATATTGACATGGTATCTACAAATTAAAGTATCTAAAACTAAAGTTCTAATATGCATTGTTGATACAGTTGAGTGTAAAAATGAAAACCAGAACGGGATTTACAAAAGTAATGCGTTCTTAAGATAATTTATAAGAAGAAGAAAAATTGATAGCAGAAAATAGTATTAAAAAGATAAAAATATACTGAGATAAACTAAATATGATTAAAATAACCACAAAATAGATTCCCAATTTTTTTTTTTTTTTTTAATAATATAGATGGGTCGGTAGTTTAGTGGTCTAACGCGCTTATATTCATTTGTAGGTAAGTTTATGAGTCTGAGACTGCTGGGCTTCAAATCCCAGACCATTAAATTGCATAGTTCGGTTTAGGATTTGATGTGTGCCGTATTAATAGAAATTCAATTTCTGTTGATATGACATGCAGATTAAAAAATCGCCATGCATTACCATCTCGATGACGGTGGGTGAGGTTTTCCGGGTTTTCCTCTGTAAGTCAAATGGCACCATCAATCATATTTAAGTCGCCCCGGAGCGCTACGGCAAATAATAATAGCCGTCCCTTCCCCTACACAAGTCGTTCAGTCGACTTCAGGGGTTGAAATTCACTCCTAAGGGGGTGAATTGGGGAGAGTATTATTATGTATGTGAATTACATAGTATACAAGATTAAAACCAATATAGATGGATAGACATAAGGGCAGAAAAAGGATACACAATCAGGATTTAACGGCTGATGTTATCGGTACATCTTTTAACAGCCAATCTAACAATTCTGATATTTAAAAGTTAAGAGAATGGGTTCAACTGATTATACCCATTTCATTGTTTAACATCTTAAAGGAAATTGGATAGAAGACATAATTACAATGGCATTGAAATTGGAAAAGGTTTAACCAATAAAAAATAATTAAAACTTAATTGAACGAGAAGAAAAAGAAACTGAAAAATACTAATAAGTATAAAAAACAAAGAGAACGTTTGCATTTTGCCGTTTACGTTTATCTTATGTCACCAAATCTCGAAACTTAAATTAGGACCAACAAACGAATTGTTGTAATCCCATAAACTTAAAAAAAAAATAGGATATTAATTAAGATGAAATCTCAACTCAAATCTTCAATTAAAAGTTTCGTTACGGCTATAAGTCCGAAATCCCCAACAGAATGGAAACTTCTCTTCCAACATTAATTTGCAAAAATTAAAGTAATTTATAAAGTTACTCTTCTCACAAATAACAATCCACTTTTTTTCGAGACGCATTCTATAGCACTTGCTGTCTATTGAGCATTAAAGAAATTAGAAAGTTAAACAGAAAAGATTGTCGTCTCTGGTAATTAATATAAGCAACATAACAATTTGTTGATGTTTATGTTGTGATTTATACTCTAAAATGAACACATAAAGTTTGCACAATACTTTTGAACTGAAAATCTATTTCTTTATTTTGTTTTCTTTTCTATTAAATTAAAGTGAATATTGTTGAAGGTAGTTTTTACTATAAATTCTAACGTTATGTTGATTGTCATTGTCAAAAGATTCACATCAAGACTTTCATTATAATAAAAACTTAGTAAAACTAAGTTTTGTAACAAATTTAATGTGCTGTTAAATTTTTTTTAAATCCTATATGCTATGGATTCTTGGATCACTTTGTAGTTGTCCAAAATCTGCCTGTTTTACGATTTAAGGCTCTGCAATCGTACAGTACATGTTTGACTGTTTCTGGTTCATTATTGTATAATCGGCATGATGGTGTTTTTCTTATAAAGACATATTACATTAAGGGGCGTTGTAATAGCAAATAAAATTTTGTATCATCTTGTCATGTGGACAATTTCTGTGATGTGCTTTGATCTTAAAGAACTAAAAAAAGTTTAGTGAGATCCGCTTATTTCGGACATTTTCATTCGAGTTTGTGTTACGACGAATCATCTTCTCCGATGGTGTTAACATCAATTTACAATTTTCACAGGTAGCGCAGAAGTTTCGATTCTCTGATGCATTAGTTTTGGCAGCCGGTTTCGCTTGGAGTGGAGAAGGGATGGTCCGTTTAGTAATAAATTTACAGCATTCGGAACTAAATATTCATGGGTGCCAGCTCGATTTAAATATGCCAAACAACTACTTTTCTTGTTCATATCTAAATTGAAGAAACTCATCTGCCCATATATTTTCTCTTGAAATAATATACGTTCACGCACAGAGGTAGAATGTTTGTGTATGAGAAATATAGTACAATGAAGGTGTTTTGCATATTATGGCAGGTACACGCCAAAATCGGTGATACGGACAATATCAGAGTATCTCTAAATTTCTAGTTTGAGCATTATTAGTAATGTTACGTTACAAATTAAAAACATGTATTTTGTTCTGATTTCATTTTATACTTTGTAGATCTGTCGTTTGAGTCAATTTCGACCAGACCGGTCATGCAATCCATTTAATCATTTTTGACTTATTTCGGTCTCCAGTTTTATAATTACCAAAAATATTTAATAAAATAAGTCCCTTTCCAAAACCCTCTGTCAAAACGGCTCTGACTACTGGCGAACATCCAAGGAGATGGAAGGTAGGGAGACGCTGTCACGTGGTCCAAAACGGGTTCACTTCCGCCGTATTGTCATGAATTCTTCAAACAGCTAATCGTGGTCGTTTGCAAACTGAATATATTGTACATAATGATAATAAAAGTTAAACAATGGTTGCTAGTGCTTAATGTATTTGTAGCAACCTAATAGATATTCATACGAAGAAATTATCTGAAATAACATTCCACAACTAAATATACAACATAGTAAACAATGTACAGGATCGTATTTGGAAAATTAAGGTATTAATTGTGCTTTGTTGTTTAAGTGTTCTAACCGCATTAGGTTTTGTAATTAAAAATGAGAGAAATTATATGTAAAAAATGATAAATATTCTCTTAAGATATCTTAAATTTTAGACATTTGCTTCAACATCATTATAAAAAGCCTTTGTCTTGTCTTATAAAATTATAAAATTTTCTTGAATGAAATTGGATAATTATATTAGTGCCTTAAAAACACACATATAGGTGGCATTTTAATTTTAAAGAGCCGGGAAACCGAGTGTCTTTGACGCTTCAAATTTTGAGAAGATTTCAAAAGGTACACAAGGGCGTAGCTCTACTTGTATCATTTAAATAGTAAATTTTTGCAAATTAAAAGTTTAAGAAGTTTGAAAAAAATGTATATAATTATATAATGTCATTAAATATATCATAATTTTCATCTAAATAGTATTCTGGAAATTCTTCTTGACCGGGTTTATCTATTTTGGGCTGTGGATCTAGCATCTCCACAGAGCCCTTATAGACGCAGCCATAATTTGAAATTGTGATACCATCCATTGTAAAAACTTGGTGATCACTTCTCCTTTAAGCTGACCTTCGGATTTAAGATGGATTTATAGGATGGTTGATCCAGGTGTTCCGGAAGTTGATTCATAGAGAAATTCATAGTTTATTGCTTATTAATTTTTCAGGAATGGCAAAAAACTGGTGCTTGGAAACGGCCTTAGTTACGGAGATCTTGATGGACTAAATGCATTTTGCATGTCCAAGTGGTTTTCACAATACATTTTAAACAGGATATAATGCGATTTGTACATCCAAGATTTTATGAAACGATAGCTATTCAATTCAATATTGTATCGCCATCACTAGTTAAAAAATTGAAATTTCTGACAAACTGCGTTTTGCAGGTCTGCTCCTCAGTTTATGCTGGTGGTAACATGGGCTTTATTCCTAACAGTTTATTAATGTTTGTGTCGGGGGCCAAATCTGGTGATTATCATAATGATATGAATCAAGAAAATTATGAAAAGTGGCTAAGGGAACTGTTAATACCCAATTTATCACCAAATGCTATTGTAGTTGTGGATAATGCACCGTATCACAATGTTACAGAAAATCTTGTTCCGAATTTAAATTCAAGAAAAGCTGAAATGATAAACTGGTTGACGTCCAACAATTTTGAATTTCAACCTTTTTTATTAGGACCACAGCTGTACACATTAATCAAACAGCATAAAAATAGATTCAAGCAATACAAATTTGATAGATTATTCTCCAAACACGGTCATACAGTTTTGAGATTACCACCATACCACCCAGACTTAAATCCAATGTAAATGATCTAGCAACAAGGAATAGAGGTTAGTATAAATTTCGAGATAAATTTAGTATTTTTTGACCTATAACATATTTTTAAAAATGGACGAATTGTCTTATTTTAATATTTGTATGCTGATGACTTTCACTACTTTTACTTCAACCTCACATTTTGTTAAAATAGTAAAGATATCAAGTGCAAAATCACCATTTTTTTTTTCACCCAATAAATTTATACATTTTAGCTCATAGATAACAAATTCTGTTTACATAATTGCGTTTGATCCATTGTGTAGGTAATCTGGTATTTCCTATAATACTATCAACTGATAGCCACTGGTTGATAAAACATTCTTAGAAACGAGGGTGGACTCGATTTGACCGTTATTAAGCATTAAAATTTTAGGTAATTTTCTTAAAATTTTGTGATTAATCTGATCGTGATCGAGATCCTTATAAAAATCCTAGAAAATTTATTTTAAGCGAAAGTAGTATACGTTACTGAGCTTTAATGGTAGCCAGTAAGATGGTTTGAAGGTATGTCAGCAGTGCGCAAACTTTACCCCACTACTGACAAATTAGGATGCAATGACTGTACTAATTTATCAAAAAAAATCTTCATATGAATTAGGTAAGGTGTGTTAAGTTACCAAATCTACATTTGTCAGGAGAGGCATTTTAAAATTCACTTATTGTTTGAACAAAAAATGTATAGAAAGGGTGAATTTACTAAATATTGCAAAAGTCAATTGTTTGGTCAATTTATTTCGATTTTTTGTTTGATTTTTTTACTTTTTCCTAGAATTTTGACATTGATGTAATTTATTATTAACCCGAAATTTGTAATTCTTTGTTTGCGACTTGCCGAGTGTTCAGTTATCTTCTGGAGAAATAAAGCAACTAGGCAGCTAATTTTGTTTTCCACTAGAAAGAATTTGGAGAAAACTCTTTTCTCTTAAAAAAGTGACTTAACACACCTTACCTCTGAGTTGCTACAATAGGAGTATAAGGTACAAATAAATTAGTGTAAATTAAGAAAATGTTTTAAATAAATAAACGTTACAGACCTAAGTATAATAATATTATCACATTACCTGTAAACAAACTTTATATCCTTTACAATTTTTATTGCGACCACGCTAAACGGAAAAGATATTACATTTCCGAATAAATCCCAGCGATTCCCGTACTACTATTTTTAAATTTGTTACATTGCCATTTAGATCAAGATAAACGTATAAAATAGTAGATATATTGTTCAAAACTTTATTGAAAGTATGTATCGCTTTTGTGGTGATGCCAACAAGTTAGAATAAATCATGTGAATGTCGCATCGTTTATGGAAACAGGAAAGCAATTTGTGCATCTCGGTAAAAAGTAGGTAAAATAATAGTTTTTTAGACCCAAGCTAATAAATGAATAAAAAAAATCCAAGATTTAATATAAGAGTCCAGAATCATATCATTTGGCCCATTCAATATTATGTTTTTTATTTTATTTTAGATAAAATTGGTACGAAAGAAAAATCTATTAAATCCAACTATTGTAACATCTCCTTTTTGCTTCATTTCGCTTCAGCATGATATCTACTAACTTTTTACTGAGGCCCTTTCTATGGTGCCTCAGTATTGCATTCGTGCAGACGAAAACATTTTCTTACCCCCATTTTTTAAAACTTTTTTTCATGGTTCCGATCATTCTGAGTCAGAAAATGCAAAAAAAAATTCGTCTGGTCGTCTGTATGTATGTATGCCGGAACGATAACTCTAGAACGAAAGTTCTGATTACTTCTAACTTAGAACCCTATTGATTTTCAGAATTTTCGGTTCATCCTAACTACTTTATAATCAATTTTCTTAAAATCCGCATATGCATTTCTTAAGTTACAATTTTAGGAATTACTATTATTTCTAAGTCAACATTCTTAACATTCTTAAAATTCCATAAATTGCAAACATTCTCTAACGACCTGTCAAACAACAGCTGTTGATAGTAAAGGTGAAATTTCTAAGGCGGGTTGCGACCGTCATACTTGCAACCATATAGCCATTTTGGAGGCTATTTTCATTCGAAATTAGTCGCCAAGCCTTCCAATTTATGAAAAATATATAAGCAGTTTCTTAAAAGTGACTTTTTATGGTGGTGCTATTAAGCGTACTACTATTTCGCCCCTAGCCACAAAAACACCATCAAATTTCTCTGTCGCAACCCCATAGAATAATTAACCGGCCATTTTATTTGGCAAAAATCAAAATAATGTTTGGCTGTGTCTGTCAAGTATCAAGATGTCAACTGTGATATGTGAATGGCTCTTAAATGTCAAATTATTTAAAAATGTATACTTCTTTTGATATTTATTGCAAATAATAAATATCTCAATTCAGGCTTTCCATAAATAAAAGTACAGCAAGACAGATAATATAATGTTCTTATACAAAGCACTTTTTTATTATATAAAAGAGAGGTAGGATTTAATGCCCATTTTAAATTTGGATCATTTATGATACCAAGGTATTTTGTTGTGTTTTTCATTTTAATTATAAAGTTGTCGTTTATTTGTATGTTGAAAGAAGGCCTTTGTTAATTACATTGCTCTCTATGGATCTACTTTAACACAAAAATAGTTTTGTGGCTATAAGTTGCTATAATCTATCAAGACAGTATATGCGTTCTGTTTATTTATCAAGTATTGTTTGAGGTTACTTTTGAATACATTTATTGTTTTTTTTTTAATTTCTGTTGGCAGTCTATTACATTTTTTAAACCTTTAATAAAAATTGTATTTTGGGAACGTTTAGTGATGGCTTGCCATACATGAAAGTCAGATTGGTTTCTTGTATTATAGTTGTGATATTGTGAATTATATTGAATTTTTTCTAACAGATCTGATGCGTTGATACTGTCATTTTTATTTTATAAATAAATATCAGTCATGTACTGAACATAATTCTGAACTTAAAGCAAATTTATTTCTTTTAACATTGCTAATACTCATCCTTCTGTCCTTTATTAATAGAATATAAATAGGCGAAATAAGAAGCCCAAATATTTTACATGAGCAGGCTTAAGAGGTAAAGGGGCCAATTATTATTGGATAAATTGCTCAAACAAGTTTTTAAACCCTAAGCAAAAGACGATACAGAATGGTTTTAAAAATCAAGGCTTGTGAAAATCATCACATGGTTTAACCCAAGTAATGCCAATGCTTCACAAACCAAAAAATTCAACTTGCTAATACTACTCTCGGCTTTCTATATTTCGTTCCAAGTTAAATCATTTCTCGTTATTGTTACGCTACGAGTTTACCCTTGTGGGCCTTAGTCTCGATAAGGTGGGAACCACCATTTAAGCGTCTCTCGAATTACAATTTACAGCAGTGAAGGAGTACCAAATTTGAGATAGTCTCTCTTTCAATTCAGAAACTGTCCAGCGGAGTAGCTCGTATTTTTTTTTATAATATGCCAAAGTGTTTTAATTGGCATCAGATCGGGACTACTGGATATCCAATCTTATATTGAAATATTATTTTGCAACATCCATTCTTTACGATTTTAGCAATAAGGCACGCAGCGCCATCCTGTTGTAATATGTACTCATTATTTCTTGTTTTTAAGCTGTCAGTAGATGGTATTAGGCTCTCTCTAAGGATATCAGTGTATCTAATAGCATTAAGAGTCTCTTCGATGATATGCGACTTGCCAACCCCTTGAGCCGACATGCATCCCCAAATCATTACAGAAGCTGGAAACTTGACTTTTAGACGCAAACAGTATGGATGATAGGGTCCATTTTTGTTCTCAATACCCTACTTCGGTAATCTACAACGCATACCTCAAATCGTAATTCTTCACTCCAAATAACACTGTCCCATTGCATCTATGACCACTTCTTATGATTATTGGCCCATGCTAATCTATTTTTTTTTCTGTTTTACAGTTAACAGCGGTTTTTCTTTAGCCTGCGAAAAAAAATTCTTCATTATTGTTTTTCGAAAATATCTTACTTTGTAGAAATTCTAGTCTAATCGTTTGGTAGCTCTAAGAGGAAAAGCCCACTTATGCGACACGTCGCGCGCAACTGATCGCGAGGCATCGCGCGCGGCAATACTTTAGATGTTTTTAAATGACTCAAAGCCCATTAACGCGGTTCTGTCGAGTGGTCGCACTCGGCTGAAAATTAGAAATGACAAGCCCGCGATTTGCCTGCCGCACGCGGCCAGAGTTATCATGGATTCATATGGAGCATCACTCATACAAACGTCAAGTCGCGTGCGAAACGACAGTTGAGAGTTGGAGTTTTTTGTTAACTTTTCGACAGTTCCAGTGAAAAATGTCCGACAGCTGTATTGATATAGATGAATTTATATCCGATATTCAAGACCGACCTCAACAGTTAATTGAAATAAAATAGCGAAAAAAATATTTGTTCGGGAATCTGCGCTAACAGTTCGTCAAATGACACTAGTCTGATTCTGAAATATTTGAAAAACTTATCCTCGTCTTGACGTAAATCCTTATGTAATAAATTAAATGCGCCTTTTACATAAATGTCTATAAATAATGGATGAACCCAGTACCTACGACGTTTCAATATTTTCCGCCGACGTACAGAATAAAACAACACCTTTACTACTTCTTCCACCACTATTTTGATACTGAACGTCTGTGTCGCTGCTTGTCATCTGTTAAAAATCGGACCTAAAAAATCGCAAGCAGCAGGTCGCGCGCGACATGTCGCGTGAGTGGACTTTTCCTCTAAGATAGATCGACCTTGAAAAAATATTTTACGCTACACTTAATTCACCACAATTGGCTTAGCGATTTTGTTTCAAAATACGACGTAGTGCTTTCATATTGATCGGGTTTATTTTTGAAGTTGTACCTAAATTTGGACTACTCCTGTCGTTTTATATAATTCGACTATATTTCTTACTGTATAGCGTGATAATTGCAGTTGTTTAGCAATTTTAGCACCAGAATTACCAGCATTATATAAATTGGCAATAACTTGTAAATCGTTAGATACAGCTTTACCCCTCACCATTTTGTTAACATTTAATACTTAAAACTGACTGCTGAAGTGTCACGGTCAACAATCAACAATTGACAAATGTTTTGTTTTAATTCATAGCTAATACGATTATAAAAAAGCTATTTTTAATACATGGGAAATGATTTATATGTATCTTATTTAATTAAGTATTGTATGCATACCTCTAATTTTCTAATATTTATTTTATTAAAAATTGTCTCAAATTATAATAAAAATAGTTGGATTAAATAGATTTTTCCTCTGTAGTCACCAATGTCTAAAATAAAATTAAAAATATTGAATGGGCCCAATGATATGATTCTGGGCTCGTATTTTCTTCCACTAAATGACGAAAATATCGATTACATTTTTCTCTCCTTCTTGAGATGCTTTTGCCATAAAGTAGGTCGTGGATTTTTTAAATTGACCTATTTTAAATCATATGAATAGCCAATACCCAGCCCATGCACATCAGAATATTATGGTGAAAATAATGTTTATTTCACATATGTTTCCTAGAACTGCACTTTTTAAATTATGGGGTGGACAAGGTTGTCGAATAAATACATAATTAACAAGACATCTAAATATTACAAATTTATTTCTAAAAATTTGCTAATATATATATGGACACCCTAAGTGTTGCAAGTAAGATTGAAATGAGACCTTTGTAAAACATATATACAGGATAGGCCACCGAAAAGTTTCACCCCCCCCCCTAATCTTCGTTATTAATTGAGATATAGGAATATTTTTTGTTTGTTTGAGAGACTGGAACAAATACTTTCTTATGATGGATTCATTTATTCCGTGACGTCATGGCTTACTTCCGGTTTTTCCGGAAATAACAGAAAATCGCAATTTATTTTTAATTTTTAAATTGAGACCCACTTTTTTTATTGTAAATTTGAATTTTTGGGACATTTTTGTATAATAATCGTGTATTGAAAATTTTCTGGCAGCTGTCAAAATGGCCGCCATATTGGATAATATTTTTTCTAAACATATTACTATTAATTCGTTTATGGAAAAAAATATAGACATTTATGATCCTTATAAAATCTTTTTAAGCTTTAAAATTCCCATTATAACCCATTTACCGTATACCAGTGGCGTATCTTAGCATTTTTATTAATAGCAAACCGTTTAATAATTCCATCCGCTTTTTCTTCGCTGTTAATTGAGATATTGGAATGAAAACTTTTTTGTTTAAAAGCTTATAGCAGATACTTTAATATACTGGATCCAATTAATCTCTGACATCATGACTTACTGCCAATTTTTCCGGATATAACTGAAAATCGCAGTTTACTTTTTAATTTAAAATCGAAACCTATTTTTTTATTGAAAATTTGCGTTGGGACATTTTTGGATAAGAAGCGTTTATTGAAAAATTTGTGTCAGCTGTCAAAATGGCCGCCATAATGAATAATATTGTTTCTTAATATTTTACTAAAAATTCGTTTATGAGAAACATATGGGAATGTATGATCTTTATAAAATCATTGTAAGCTTCAATATTCCTACTGAGAACCACTTACAATACACCAATGGCGTATCTAAGCATTTTCATTATTAGTAAGCAGTTTAATAATTTCACCCACACTTATCATCCTTATTAATTGAGATATCGAAATGAAAACTTTTTTGTTTGTAAGCTTAGAATAAGTACTGTCAAATACTTGATTCAATTGGTTTGTGACGTCATGGCTTACTTCCAGTTTTTTGGAAATAACAGAAAATGGCAATTTATTTTTAATTTTATGCACTCCGTAGTGTGCTTTACGCACAGTAGTAGAAACATAAATTATTAGGGCACGCAATTTTTATTTTAAATTTTAATGTAGCTTAGTTTCATCTGAAAGCTTTAAAGAATCAATATAATAAAAAAATACCTACCATACAATAATACATTAACACTGATATTCTCAAGAAATTTAAATTTTCAATAAAAAAGTGGGTTTCTATTTAAAAATAAAAAATAAATTGTGAGTAACTGTTATTTTCGAAAAACCGGAAGTAGGTCATGACGTCGCAGACCAGTTGATTAAAGTATTTGATAGTATGTATTCCAAGATTTCAAACAAAAAAGTTTTCATTCCGGTATCTCAATTAATAAAGATGATAAGAGCGGGTGAAATTATTAAACAGGTTGTTAAAAACAAAAATATTAGATACGCCACTGGTTGTAAATGAATTTTAAATGAAACTTTAAAGCTTACAAAGATTTTATACATTCCCACATTTTTTCCATAAATGAAGTAACAGTAACATATTAAAAAATATATTATCCAATATGACGGTCATTTTGACAGCCAACAGAAAATTTTCAATACACGATGATTCTTAACCATAAATGTCCCTGAAATTCAAATTTTTAATAAAAAGGGGGGTTTCATATTTAAGAATTAGAAATAAATTGCGATTTTCGGTTATTTCCGAAAAACCGGAAGTAAACCATGACGTCACAGACCAATTGAATTAAGTATTTGACAGTATTTATTACAGGCTTTCAAACAAAAAAGTTTCCATTCAGATATCTCAATTAATAAGGAAAATATGAGCGGGTGGAATTATTAAACGGTTTGCTATTAATAAAAATGCTTAGATACGCCACTGGTATGCGGTCAATGGGTTTCAATGGAAATTTTGAAGCTGAAAAAGATTTTATGAAGATTATACATTTCTATATTTTTTTCCATAAACGAATTAATAGTAATGGCGGCTATTTTGACAGCTGCCAGAAAATTTTCAATACACGATTATTATACAAAAATGTCCCAGAAATTTAAATTTACAATAAAAAAGTGGGTTTCAATTTAAAAATTAAAAATAAATTGCTATTTTCTGTTATTTCCGGAAAAACCGGAAGTAAGTCATGAGGTCACGGAATAATTAAATCAATTATAAGAAAGTATCTGTTCCAGTCTTTCAAAACAAACAAAAATATACCGATATCTCAATTAATAACGAAGATAAGGGGGTGGAACTTTTAAGTGGCCCACCCTATATATCTAATGACTAATTTGCTTCTACTTTAAAGTACACAATCTAAGACTTGATATTAGAGATAGACACTTGGAGATTTACTCTTGTTGCACAAATTACAATTTTCACTGAATTAATAGAATATTCATTTCTGATATGATCTACGAAATTTAATATCACTTTGATGATATTTTAACAAGCATATCTGCTCATTAAAAGAGAAATTACGAAACAAGTTGTAGAGGTAAACCTAATCCAATAATAGAAAAAAATTCCCACATACATCATAAAAGTTTTGTATCGAAAAAAGAATATGTGTTGGCGCGTGTCCAACTTCAACTTGTTTTAGTTTTCGCGTTCGCCAGCATTCGCATTTCGATGATTCATTGCCTAATAACAATGCCACCAACCTGCTAAATCAGATAACTTACTACCTCGTGTAATAAATTTTGGTAAAGAATGCGTTAAAATTACTAAAGTCCTACGTTTTGGAAGCGTCAGTGTAAATATTTATCAACTGTCAGTTTAATACGTAGCTACATTCAAATATAAAACTTCCTGTTTTGTTAAAGGTAATTTAAGCGTTCTGAAAGAGTGTGAGATTAATATTAAGCTTATCTTTATTTTTATTAAATTCCACCCCATACAGAATTATGCGTTCCTCTACTAAAGTATAAGACTATTTAGATATAATCTAATTCACAGATCACGTGATCGCCGCAATATTATAGGACACACTTTCAGAATTTTGTGTTTCTCATAATATAAATTTTGCTTTTATGCATGAACGTTTATTATTACAACAGAAAACGTACACGGGCCAGTGTCTTATCTAATTATATTAAAATCAAAAACATATAAAATGTGTTTTTTTCCTTTAAGAAAATTATTCTTACTTTGTAACTACTTGAACTGGAAAACACTCGGAGACCACGTTTAATAATATTGTTTGCTCAATATATTTTAAATAGGGCGGTAAAACGTCTCGGGTAGGTCCAGATGAAGACACAACAATTCCAGGGGTTAAATTGATATTACACTATGTAATCTGCCAAAAGATCTAAGCAACTTCCTGAGGGAAATTACTTAATGGTTGTAAGGGGTGGAAAATGCAACCCCTAAAATTTCGTTCCAACGTAACTTTTTATCTTATTATTTCTTTACCATTTAAAAATTTATTTCCGATAGCCTGTTTCATTCTAAACAAAAAATGTCTCTTGAATTTTTTGCCCAAAATAAACCAGTTCACAGCAAAAAATTATTTTACGAACAAGATAGATATCGCCATAAAACGAAAATACGAAACTAATTTATCTAGTTACACCCTGTATACAATATAACTTCATTTGGAAACTATTACTGACAAAAATCGAAAAATACTGCAGAGAACCGTTACCTGGAACTTGAAACCAGACGAGCAACACAAAAAACATGATACTGACAATTATCGTGTCCCCTCGTTGACTGACATTTAACCTAAAAACTTGTACTGAAATTCATACTGTCAAAATTAAAATAACATTGAATTAAAATAATTAATCTTCTAAATAAGAATTAAACAAATTCGATAAAATTGGTATCAAAAATAATTTATTACCTAAAGGTTAGGTTATATTATATAATATATAAGTAAATTCACAACGAGACTTTCTATTTTTAGGAGTATTGAACAAATTAAAGCAACTCACAAGGAAAATCTACAAAAATGTATAACTCAGATAATAAAAACAAAGAAAAGAAACCCATGTCCAGTGATACGATTAATTAAATTATAATAATGATATCTGAAGAATATGTTATGTTATGTTGAGAATGGGGTGTTAATACACTGCGACCTAAAAGATCTATTGTGTCCTTTCTGTCGCCAATGCACTAAGGAAATGTGTCAATGCCTATAACGACCCTTCCAATCTTATTTTCTCAAGGAAGTATAGGATTTGAAGTGGCTTCAAGTTAGGTAAATCTCCCTCTTCTATTTGACATCCTCCCAGATATAGTGCCCTTGGATTCTGGAGTGCTACATATTCAGTTAGGATGTGAATGGAGGTTTCGTCCTCCTCCTCACAGAATTTGCATTCACTATCTTCTACTACTCTTAGTTTACTTAGGTGTCATTTTAGTCGGCAATGCCCGGTAAGGATCCCTGTTACAATACTGCTCAGGCAGATGCAGGCTTCTGATCTTTTCTGGTTATATTTACCCAGAAGTATCTTGGACTGTCTCAGCCTCAAGAGATTGTTTCAATTATTAGTTCTTCTACTGCCCAATTTTTTTTAATCTCTCCTAATATTATGTTACTGCTGATACCGCAGAACGGCTTAGGTTCTACAAAGGGTGTTTGAGCCCCTTTCCTTGCAAGACTATCTGCAATCTCGTTACCCTGTGCCCCGTATGTCGCGGGACACAAGTGAGAGTAACTATTTTTCTTGCTTAGCTCATTCAAATGTTCTAGGCATCTCCAGACCATGTTTGAGCTGATTACGTTAGAGTTTAGTGCTTTGATCGCTGCTTGACTATCGGACATGATGATAATCTCTTGTCTATGATAGTTTCTCTCGATATTAAACTAGATACATTTCTGGATGGCATGAATTTCCGGCCTGGAAGATGTTTGGGTATTTTCCCAAGCTTTCGGAGTGCTTGTTTCTCGGCCCATACACTCCTATTCCAGTTCCTTCTATGGTTTTGTAACCTTCCGTATACCGCTGGATAGCACGTCTTTCGGTTGCAATCGCGATGGATTCTTGGCTCCATTCTTTCTTGCAGCCCAGCTCTGTGGTTTTAAAGTTTTTCACAAAATTGTACTTCTTTAGCATTTCATCCTGGGACATGTCCCAAGTATCTTTAGTCATTTTATATCGTGTCCTTTTTGCCACATTCTCTATCATCAAATGTAGAGGGGTGAGGTTTAAGATTACCTCCATTGCGGCCGTAGGACATGTTCTCATTGCACCAGTAATGCAAATACAGGCTAGTTTTTGAACTTTTGAGATATTAGCTCTCGTAGTAGCTAAACTAGTTGTTACTCCAGGCTATAGCCCCGTAAGTGATGATTGGTCTCACTATTGCAGATCTGAAGGATAACAATACATACAGCCACTTCACGACAAAAATAAAGGCTTTACAAGCTTATCAACAATAAATTACGGTTTACCTTTTTTTCCGTATATTTAAACAAGGTGAGTCGAATAGTAATTTGAGCAGCTAAAAATGAACGTTACAACTATGCTTATAAGGGCTATCGGGCTATCGATCGTTATTGTTACGTTAGATAGGTACTTTTCGAAAACTTAAAATAGATAATGGGGTCGATGCACTGTTACCAATTTTTCTTCTAAATTATAACCCAGGCAAATTTTACTCACCTTAACTCAAAGAGCCAAATTACTAACTTTTAGAAGCTTTCCTAGTAACAGTAATACTAACTAGCTCTATTGCAGTGTTGGATTTATATCGCGCTATGTCTTATTATGTAATAAAGATCAAACTCTTTCGTTGTTCTCAGCCCTGATAATTAGCAACCCATCCAATCTATCTCCCAACAGCAGTGTAAGCAGTCGCAATAGAGGCACCTTTAAATGTCTTGTAGCCCAGATTTAAATTAAGGAAAGTACTAACTTTGTAAGGTCCAGGGTATCACACTGGACACTTGATACTCTACAAACAGAAAATGTATAGGAGGGAAAACAAAATAAACATTATAATCTGGTTTTAATAGAATATAATTACTTAATACAAAAAACACACCTAACTTAAACTTGAGGAGCACTACCAGGGCCTTCAGGATAACAACTTCAAATTCGTACCATCTGTGGCGACAACGCGAGAAGGCTGTGGCGAGCAATACATTTCTCATAAGGGTACGATTGTATTGAAAACATAAACTGATTGCCACTCTATAAACCTTACGATATAATAAGAGATGGGAGCTGAAAGAAAAAAAAAACAAGAGATGGGTAGGTTTAGAAAAGGACCCGGGCACTTTCCGATGAACAATGATTTATTCACGAAATTCCTAGACTCTCTACTACATACTTAAAATGCTTCATTTGCCTTCTTTCTCGAACCAACGCTCTTGCCAGATATACTTCTGCTTCTTTTTTATCTCCTAACAACTACTACACAAGCATAAATAATTAAATTATAAACTCAGAGGTCTTTAATGACACAAATGAGATAGATTTTAAGTGTGTTAATTATCTCATAACTAAATTAAATAACACAAAAACATAACCCATATTTCCTGTTACAAATTCAATTTACATATCGTATGAGTGAACAAAAATATTACAACACCCCTAACTAAACACGAACAGAATATTACAACGGTGATAGCTGAATGCAAACTAAGTAAGAGACCGACCTGCTAAATAAATAAGAGGGCAACCAAATTCCACGCCTACTAACCTAAGAGGCAGCATTGGTTAAGGCCTGCTTACATAACTATTTAAATAAATTTTCGTTTATAAATTCAAAATGGAACTGACTGTAACAATACAAATAAACGCATGTATAAATTCACCCAAATGAAGAAAACAAAAATATAATTTCCCATAGATAATTTAATGCCCTGCTCTAGTCCCTCTTTCAATGGTATTTTATACCGATTAGGAGTCTTCAAAATCCAGATTGACATAAACCGAAACAATACAATAAGAACACAGCAATCTGTTTATTTTTTTTAGGATGTTACTGCCTCACCTACAACCGCGCTACTAATACATATGGATTGTGTTTAACTTCCAAGCACACTTCTTATGTTCTTCGAATAAGTTCATTGCTGGTATTTACTTTAGAAATGTAATGCGAGCCATTTTCGACCAGTCGGGTAATGCTTTGATTTAATTCCTTAAGTATATCTCTTCCTTATTCGGGACTCTTACGGCCTTCAACTTTTATGAATACCAAGTATATTCGATGAAGTGAGTAAACCTCGGAAACTCTCTAATGCACGACTATGGTACCGTCGGTGTCAGTAATGATGCATTAGTCGTTCTAAAAAATACGGGAGACGAAGATCACTGACCGAGCGGATGTAAGGAGAGATATTCTCAGCGACCAGGCCTTTCGCGTAATGTACTGGGTGTGTCGGAGCTCCAGACATGTTGCGACGAATTTTTTACACACATAATAATAATAATAATAATAATAATAATAATAATAATAATAATAATAATAATAATAATAATAATAATAATAATAATAATAATAATAATAATAATAATAATAATAATAATAATAATAATAATAATAATAATAATAATAATAATAATAATAATAATAATAATAATAATAATGTGTTATAAAAATATTGATTCAAGAATTCTGATAGACAAAAAGTTGGAACGATTGGAATTTTACTATCAAATATAGGTATTCTAGCTCGAAATATGGGCACGCGCCATTGGAATACTCTATATTTAATAAAAAAGTTAAAATCTGTAAATTTTTCATATCTAAAATTATTTATTTAGATGCCTTAAACAGTATTTTTTATCAATCTAGGTTAATTAAAATCAATAAATATATTTGAATTTTATTGCATTGAAGTAATACGGAAAAAAAATTAAATAGCACCTTTATATTTTCTCATAATGGCGATCTTAAAAATGGTCCAGGAAAAAACTTTAGAGTTGCAGAAACTAAAAATATGCCACTTTGTAGTTACTTTCACCACTTCAAAGTGGCATAAAAGTAATGATTTACATTATTGCCAGGTTAGCCATTTCTCCACTTATTTCAAAGTTTTTGAGTTGTTCAATAAGGCCAATAACAGGGGGGGAAATCAAATTTACCGTAAATTACAAATGTCATCCATCAACCTAGATCAAGGTAATGTAAATTTAAAGCAATTTTAATCTTGAATAGCGTAAAACGTCTTAATCAAATATTAAGGTACAGTGTATTTGGAATCGCCATAGTAAAAAATATATAGGGTTCCCATTTTAATTCACAAAATTTATACTTGTTAGTTACCGTTCCGGTTACCCTTTGTTTATCTTAATAGTAATTTCTAGTATAGCCTTGTAACTTATGTATTTAACAATTTACTTTTTCTCATTTACTAAACGTTTATGTGCCGTTCTAAAAATAACTGAACACCCTGTACAAATATAGTGTACATTCAAGAAGATTATGGGAAAAATATGTACACTATATTTCCCAGGGAAATTGCGTTTTGATGATATCGCAACACTGTATTAGTTATATTATTCCATATAACCTCAAAATTTACAGTAGATTTCGCCGGTTAATTTGTTTATGTCACAGATCACCTACATTTATGTATTTAATGTTTTATATTGTGTTTGTCTGCACACCTTAGATTTAGATGAGTTTTAAAATTGTATCGACTCAAGAAAAGAGGGATGTTTGTTTCTGCGTTGTTCCCGACATGTGAGTAAACGAAATAACCTTATTTTAGCCAGATCATTTAAATTTTTCAGAGTAATAACGTTTAAGAATGTTGGTACCATTCATTTGTTGTTTAGGTTGTCTATAAAAAGTTGTCGAATGTCGAAAAGTAATCTTTTTGCGAGGCTTCTTGTTGTTTCCCACTTCACACACAAATACACTCGTGATAAGTTCAAAAATAAAGTAATTTTCGCACAGATCGACGACACTTTGGTAGTTTTTCTTTATTGTAAAGGCGGATAATGTAGAAAGCAAGCCACTAATAGGCAACGGTTACTTCATTGTGAATTTTGAAGGTAATAGTAAGTTTAAAGTGGCTTTTGTTCCACGCAATATGTGAAAATCACTTAAGAGCGTGGCAACAACGTGTCAAGAACTACTGCAGTTATACAATCAAGTGCCGCCACTTTAAAGATATATTTATGGTTCCCGAAACATTACTAAAAATATCAAACCCACTTTAAGATTACTGTCACTTCTAGGTGGTATTAAAGAGATATGATTTGGTGATCGTAACGACTTTTTTCCACATTCAAGTTTGTACAACTTTAAAGTTGTCCCGCTTAGTGGCTATAACGTTTCAACACCTTCAGAGGAAACTAAATAATATAAAACTTTGAAGTGATTCCCAGTGGTGAAATGCACGTGGCATAACCGAGAAAATATAAAATAAAGTTATTCTCACTATATAGGGTAACATTTAGTGATTATAACGTAATAGTCACTTAATCGAAGTGGCGATATAAGTGTTTCTGTCACTATAATGCTACTTGGGGAGACTGCAATTAAACAGGGCATATAAAATCAGATAAGTTTTCCAAGTTACTCAAAAACTTGGTGGCGCTCAACATTTCTGTCGTTATCGAATTATAGTATCTTTCATTTTATCGTAAAGTAGACTTTGGCCCGCGAACAGGTCAAGATACTCTGATTTTATTTGTCCTGGTCAATTTATGAATCAACGCAGTACCAGCAATTTGAAATAAATCACTTTTTAAGTACAATTTACATCGTAGAAATCAAAAAGAAGGTAACATCGTTCAGTTAATGGCAATAGTATCCTTTTTCGTATTTTAGCCTGTGCGTAGATAAGCTAATATCCATGTGAGTGTAGAAAAAATGATTTCAAATATAGCGGACGTCGACCAAGAGTAATTTAATAAATCGAAAGTTAATAGTGAATTATTCCTACCTTGGTTTTTCCACAATCTGCCTCAAACGGTGGATAAACAAAATGACGATATTACCGATAACGACTTAAATCAAATAAATTCGAAAACTAGACACTGTAAAAGAAAACGAATTCGTTGGAATCCCAGCTTTATACTTTACGATCGGACTGGTTCGGCTTACGAGTGGTTTGGAGTGGGAGTAGCTTATGTTTACTTGTGTAAAGAACTAAAAAAAGTCATTTTTTGACATCTGCGAAAATTACCAGATAATTTATATGAGTTTGATCGTTTGAAAATCAACTTGAACTAAACATTCTCATATAGAAACGATATTAAAATCTAGTGACCTCCTCACAACTTTATATATTGCGATGCGGTTATGATCATTTCTTACGATTAATTGTTGAAAAAAGAATATAAAAAGTTTTAAATGATTTATAGTATAAAAAAAGAGAGAGGATTTTCTATAAATTAAAAGAAGCGAACGAACTAAATATGTTCAGTCGTTGGACACCTCATTCCTCTGTTTATAAAATACTAAAGAACAAAATTCCCTTATATTTTTATTTAAAAATTTAGTTAACAAATTTGAGTGTTTTATTAGCAGCTTTTTAAAATAAATATAAAGAAAATGCATCGTAAAATTGTATATACGCGTCGGTCCCTGTAGGGAAAACGACTTTTTTCTTTTAATGGCACTGGATTAAACCAAAAGGCCAGACTATTGTGGTAATCCATAATTCTTTATTTTTTTATCCACTATTGTTACATGATTACATTATTATTATTAATATTATTATTATTATTATATTTTGATTTACAGCTATCAAAATACCTGATTTTGTAATTAATTATAAAAAAATTATTTTTATTATATGTATTTTTTTTGTATTATTTTGTTTTTTTTTGTTTTTTTTTTTGTTTTTTTTTTGTTTTTTCTTGGTTTCATTTTTTTGTTTTATCATTTATTTTATTTTTTCGTTTCAGGTTTACAATATTTTTAAGGTAGCTCAGCTACTTACAATCTTGTATTAGTTTTTTTAACAAATTCATACAATATTTTATCAACTTTAACATCGTTTAATGAAAGCAGAACATCAATGTTTATTGATAGAGGTATATCAATATTAACTAATTCTAAGTACATTGTGTCAGTATCTAGCGAATTTAGGACACACTCTAAAATTATATGATTGAGATCAGCAATTTCATCACAAATTAAACATAAATCATTATCTGATAGACCAAATTTTTCCTTGTAGGCAGGATGCATAGCATGATTACTTCTCATACGACAAATGACTCGGATAAAAGACCTATTTATTTCGTTTTTGAACCAGGGACACTTTGGAATATTAGGTTGAATGTTTTTGTATTTCTTCCCTTTTTCTTCTTTAGAATATGCATCTTGCCAAGTTTTAAACATTGATAATTTAGATTTAGCAATAAAATCTGATTTTGGAGTTTTAATATTTTTATTAGTTCCCGAAACAGTAGCCTTTTTGCTAGTATATCCACTTTCTCATTGTTACTAATACTTACATGAGATTTTATCCACGCCAACGAAATTTCTTTATTTTGTTCCAAACATTGGTAGTTAAGCTTAAGAATTTCTGAGGCTATATAGTTGGTAGGACTGGTAACGGTCCATTTTGCAAAATATTTTACTGCACTCTTATTATCAGTAAATATAACATACTTAGATTTATTTTCTTGAAGACATACGTTAAAAGTTTCTTTTACAGCAACAAGTTCAGCACTGTATATTGACATTGCACTGGGAAGTTTAAATTAAATTTCATAATTTTTGTTAGGATACAAAATTGCACATCCTAATTGGTTCCCAATTTTAGATCCGTCCGTATATATGTTTTCAAATGTATTCCATTTTTTTATTAAATCTTCTTTAAATGCGTTTTTAATCACTAGAGGGTTTTCATTCAGTAGATTTTTGTTTATTTATATATATTTTCAATGGCGTTGTTAAAGCTGAAAAATGTAAGGACCAATTTTTTTTTTAATTGGGATATACACTACAAATTAAAAATAATTTGGATTATACAATGCGACCCAAAAATAGGAATTTACATCAAAGTTATGTTTTTTTAAAGGAAACACCCTGTATTTAATGGTGTCTTTTGATTCCCCGGAAAAAATAAAGTAAAGTTTTTGTAATGTTTCCTGTACCTATCTTTTTTCGTTTTGAAACATTTAAAGGCTTCTTTATTTGTAAGCTTGAACAACATAGTATGTCGCAGTTATTTAAAACACATCAACAGTCACCTGCGATATGCGTAGTCAAGATATTAGACTATCGAATAAAATGCAAATTTTTACATTACATCATTTAGTCTAATTGAATTCAACTTACATATGGGGTTGAATAATATTCCTTTTTTAAATGGCACACCCTGTATTTAATAACTTAAACTGATAAACATTTAAATTATCTTTCATTCGATATAAGATTTCCCTACACCTAAATTCAACGGTTTTATAGAAAATATTTGTTTTTATGTTTAACATAGCTAATTTTTATAAATACTCTTTCCCGTCAAAGTGACCATTGAATTTAAATATCAAATACGAGTTTGACATTTCTATTTAGTAAGTTAGATATCAAATGTACGAAAAATCGAATTTGAAACATGAAAACTTTATTCTAAAGCAGAGAGAATTGACATGGTGCTTGTTCTTGGTGAGTGTCATGAAAACTGTTTATTGGCTTCTAGAATTTACCGCCAAAAATACCCAGATCGAGAGAAACCTGACAGACGCAGTTTTAAAAGATTACTACAACAGTTTAAAGTTAGCGGAAACGTTGATTATAAAAAAATTATTCAGCCTCAACCTATTGTAGGAGATCATGATAATGAATTTTGGGTTATTGGCTCACTAATAGAAAACCCACACACAAGTCATCGGGCTACTAGTAGAGAAACTGGAATAAGTAGAAGTATTGGACTAATAATAAAAAAACATAAATTTCATCCTTATAAGATACAGGTGCACCAAGAACTGTATCAGAGGAACTTTCAACAAAGAATCGATTTTTGTTTATGGGTCATCGATAAAGTAGAATCAGATGCGGATTTTTTGATAATGTTCTGTTTTCGGACGAGGGCACGTTTCATAATAAAGGACTCGTTAATCGCCATAACTTTTATTATTATAGTGATGAAAATCTTCACGTTTTTCGTACTCTCGATCATCAGCACAGGTGGTCCTTGAATGTGTGGGAAGCAATATTAGGTTCACATGTTATTGGTCCTTATTTTTTTACCGGTCATCTTAATGGCAGAATATTTCTAAAATTTTTGCGGAGAAAATTATCTGGGTTCCTTGATAATGTACCTTTAAATACTAGGCAGAAAGTGTGGATGCAGTTGGATGGAACCCCCGCACATTTTCAACTACGGCGATACTTAAACCGGCGTTTTATTAATAAATTAAGAGGTGATCCACATAATTGGCCTCCAAGATCTCCAGATTTGACGTCGTTGGATTTTTTTATGGGGGACACATGCAAAGTATAGATTGTAACACCCCAACAACTACTCCGGAAGATATGAAAGCTAGAATAAGAGCTACTTTTCAGACAGTAACTGGAGAACTTCTTCTCATAGTGAAAAGATCCTTTGAAGAACGAGTTGAGTTGTATTTAGAACATCCACGAGCAGACAACATCAACTGCTAAACCTTAGCAGAAGCGAACTCAAGGCCGTAATAGGACTCCTTACGGGATACTGCGGCCTTAGGAGACACCTAAATCTCTTAGGGATATCTGATGACTCGCTATGTAGAATATGTAAAGAGGAGGACGAAACTACTATTCACATACTATGCCACTGCCGGAACCTTAAATGGGAACGGGAATGGTACTTCGGGGTACAATATCCGGAACCTGAAGAAATCCCGAAAGCGCCCATCAGACATATTCTTGAATTCATCAAGAAAATCAATCTGATGGGATAGAAATTGTGAGGGGTACAATAAGCCTAGAGCTTCAGTACAAGTGGGCTTTGAACCACGCCCTAATTCAGATAGATAAATAGATTTAGAACAAGATGGGCGTCACTTTGAACGTTTTTTATAATTCATTTTTTGTTTTGTTTTCAATTTGTTTCTTACTCTTTTTCATTTGTGTGTAGTTTGCAAATAATTCAAATTTTCTTGTCATTAAATGTTTATTTTTTATTAAAAAAAAAATATAGTTTTGGTTTACATTGAAACTATTTAACATTGAAAAGTGATAAAAATGTTTATTTCGTCCAATACTATATTTTGAGTGATATTTTCTCTATGGTTACTATGATTAAAAAATAATATGAGAAAATCCATATGTTAAAAATAAAAAAACAGCTATTCACTAAAGATCCATTGAATTTAGGTATAGGGAAATCTTATATGGAATGAAAGATAATTTAAATGTCTATCAGTTTATGTTATTAAATACAAGGGGTGCCATTTAAAATAAGAATATTATTCAACTCTATATGTAAGCCGAATTCAATTAGACTAAATGAGCACCCTGTATGATATAATGGAAAAATTTACATTTTATTCGATAGTCTAATATCTTGGCTATGCATATACCAGGTGACTGTTGATGTGTTTTAAATAACCGCGACATACTAGGTTATGTTGTTCAAGCTTACAAATTAAGAATCCTTTAAATGTTTCAAAAACGAAACGAGATAGGTATAGGAAATATTACAAAAACTTTACTTTATTTTTTCCGGGGAATCAAAAGACACCATCAAATATAGGGTGTTCCCTTTAAAGAAACATAACTTTGATATACATTCCTATTTTTGGGTTACCCTGTATAATCCAAATTATTTTTAATTTGTAGTGTTAATGGCCCTGTATATCCCTATTTTATTAACACTATATTTTGTGTAAATTTTATTGTTTCTTTTTGGTAGCTAACTTTAGCTTACTTTATTTATTATATTTTTATATCTTCTTGTAAATATCTATTTTTTTACTACTAACATGAGAAATCACCATTATTTACTCCATTCTTCTAATGAGAAGTAATATTTCTCACCCTAGGTATATAATGATATTAAAAAAACACCTAGGTAAATTGTTAAATTGAATTCCATTAGTCTAATTTTGTTAGTTTGGCAACCAAACTCCCAGACTACTTGATATTTCAAAATATTTGAATAATAAGTAGAAAATAACTAAAGCTGGGCTTATCAAAATCTAATCAAATATGTCAGTGTTAGTAGTAAACAAAGTTTTATAATATATAGTTCGGTTGTAAAGGCTATTATAAACCTCGCACATTATATTCTACGCGCCTCAGGATATGAAATTACTTGATAAATAATAGCTCACTTCTCAACTTTAGTTTATAATGTATTATTATCCAAGGCGAGCGGTGTAGAATATTGGTCTTATGACTTATCACTTGGCTTTTTATTTGCCTGATTACTGTACTTATTTTTTTATTATATTGTCTGTATTATTGCACACTCGTTATTTCAGTAGCTTGTCTGCAAAACTGAACAAGTCCATTTAGCCTAATTTTACACGAAATGAATAATTTGTATACAGGTTTACATAGTTGCATTTTAAGCTATTGCATAGCTTTTATCTCGGGCTTTGATCGCGGCGACATAATCGAGAATTCCGTAACGAAAATAAACCTAACACCCCCCACTCTGACCGGCACAGCGATGCGGCGTTGAAAGCCGTGGAAGGTTTTATCCGACCCTATTCGTATTAGTATGAAGCGAGTTAAATATACGTCTGCGGACTAAAAGAACTAGAAGAGCTTTCTCTGGCTTCTAATAAATTGGTATCCCAAATGTTTCCGGCTGGCGTAAATATTAGATATTAATTTTTTTTGCAAGATTTATAAAATATTAATTTTTATTTTATCAGTGTTAACCATTTCATTATCAAGCTATTGCATAGATTTTATCGCGGGCTTTGAGCGCGGCGAGCGCATCAAGAAATTCCGTAACGAAAAATCGAAAAATCAAAAAATCAAAAAATCGAAAAATCGAAAAATCGAAAAATCGAAAAATCGAAAAATAGAAAAATCGAAAAATCGAAAAATCGAAAAATCGAAAAATCGAAAAATCGAAAAATCGAAAAATCGAAAAATCGAAAAATCGAAAAATCGAAAAATCGAAAAATCGAAAAATCGAAAAATCGAAAAATCGAAAAATCGAAAAATCGAAAAATCGAAAAATCGAAAAATCGAAAAATCGAAAAATCGAAAAATCGAAAAATCGAAAAATCGAAAAATCGAAAAATCGAAAAATCGAAAAATCGAAAAATCGAAAAATCGAAAAATCGAAAAATCGAAAAATCGAAAAATCGAAAAATCGAAAAATCGAAAAATCGAAAAATCGAAAAATCGAAAAATCGAAAAATCGAAAAATCGAAAAATCGAAAAATCGAAAAATCGAAAAATCGAAAAATCGAAAAATCGAAAAATCGAAAAATCGAAAAATCGAAAAATCGAAAAATCGAAAAATCGAAAAATCGAAAAATCGAAAAATCGAAAAATCGAAAAATCGAAAAATTGAAAAATCGAAAAATCGAAAAATCGAAAAATCAAAAAGTTGAAAAAATCGAAAAATCAATTAAAAAATCGTAAAATCGAAAAAGAAATTCCGTAACGAAAATAAACCTAACACCCCCCACTCCGACCGGCACATCGTCTAACGTCGTTTCAGTTCGGCAAACTTCGGCACGGTATTTGTGTGCGTGCGACTAGACGTATGCGTGTAGACTAGCTGCTTACTGCTCATAGCTGATTCTATCTCTTTTAGAAACAATTTCGGAAAAATTTAATTTGAAAATGAATAGTGATCCACAAGAATCCACAACAAAATATGGGACCACCATTGACGCGGTATTTTCCAGATATTTAGAGGATATCAAGTCTCAAACTTATGTTTATTATTTCAGTTACCATAAACCTATAGTGTCAATGATAAAAATTCCTGAATAACCTACATATATTGTAAGATAATAAAAATATTTTAAACAATATTAACTTCTCATTTATTCAATAGGAGAAAAAAAATGTTTTCTAATCGGTCACCACGCTCAAAAAGTGTAACTTGAATTAATATCAAAGAAAAAACTTGAATTAATATCAAAAAAAATTGTTTTCTAATGGGTCACCACGCTCAAAAAGTTTAACTTGAATTAATATCAAAGAAAAAACTTGAATTAATATAAAAAAAATACTGCATAAATAAAATAAATAATTATAATTGCATATGTTTATAAAAAATGCTATGCAATAGCTTTACCGCGGCAGTCCCTGAGTGCCACACGTAATTTTTAAATATTTTTTTTTTCGTCAAAAAATTATACAAACCCTGTTTGATATGTAACACATTTTATAATTAAAACAAAAGTTTGAACTTGTTCAGTTTTGCCTAAAATGTATGGACTAATGTAATACATCTAACAAACTTAGACGGAGTGGCCCAAAAGTCTGGAAACGGCCAATTATCTCGTAAATTTCTAGTCCTAATTGTACAAAATTTGGGGTACACCTATTTTGGGATACAAAGATTCCAGATTTAATATTTGCAATGTTGCGAAATTTGCTGTTTCTCTTATATTATTAGTCACTTTGGTTTTTTAAATTCATCACCCTATATATTCAGTCACTATTGAAATCTCCTATTCAATACTTAACCATATGTAACACTTATGATTTTATTTAGTTTGGAAGGTCTAAAATAAATAAAACAATCATGGAGAAATATGGTAGACGCATTCTACCATAGATTAGGGTACTGTCAACTCACAAATGGAGTAAATTTTGAATACTTAATAAAGTAACCATTATGTTAAATATGTTGTAATCTTTCAATGGTTACGTTTTATTGTAGTTGAAAATAGTTTGTATTAAAAAATTGATTGAGACAATTAGGCGTTGCCAGACTTGTTTTATTTATTTAAGACCTTCCAGACTACATAAAATCATAAGTGTTACATATGATTGAAGTTGAATATACAGGGTGATAAATTTGAAAAATCAAAGTGAATAATAATATAAGAAAATTGGCAAATTTGGCAACATTGCAAATATCAAATCTGGAATCTCCGTATCCCAAAATAGGTGTACCCCAAATTTTGTACAATTAGGACTAGCAATTCACGAGATAATTGGCCGTTTTCAGACTTTTGGGCCACTCTGTATATGTATTGCTTGTTCATTATCAAGACAGTCACACTCTTCATCTTCTGGAGTCTCTCCACCGTTGTTACCAGTATGAGTGTTGTCAAGAATCTTTTTGTACCAGTTTAAATTCAAATCTTTTTCCCAGTCTTCTCCAATTTTTTGGGATTAATTTTTTCATTCAATGATAATTCAGGCAACTGAAAATGTCTATTACTTTTTCCTCTTAACGTTAAGTTTTGTTTTAAATTTACCAAATTTGTTTAAAAATTAGGAAAACTTTCTATTTCTACGTTTTGTTCAGTCTTTGTAAAAAATATTCTTATGCACTCAGTAATTTTATGCAATAATCGTGGAATAATGTTTAATAGCGACTTGTTAACATTTGATTTTAACTTTATTTAGCGCTATAAAGAATATATTGGACTTTTTATGCTTTGCATCAAATCAAGTAGGAATTACTGCTATTTTATTAGTGTGTGACTTGTTTAGTTTTGAAGCAAACCAGTAAGTTTATAGCCCAGTTATCAAGGGACTCGTTTAGTTTTGTTTAATATTTAATATCCCTTCGATTTTAATCTCCTTTTTGTACCGAAATCGGGTCCTAACTCAATTTCACATAATTGCGGACTTATTTAGTTTTGCAGATAAGCTACTGATTTACCAATAATAATAAACTATTACAATTATTATTAAATGCTGCTGTTGATTCAAGGTACAATTTTTGTATTATTTATTACCTTAAAATTTTCGCGGTTCTTCCATTCATTCCAATTCATAAATACCATTTTCTTAATATGATTATCACAGCAAATTTCTGTTTACCTGAAGAGAGGAGTGCCTTCTATTCGAACATAAAATTAATCCCTTCGTATTTAAATTAAGCGTAAAAGTTTAGCGTTGCGGTATTGAGAATAATGTTGCCTTAATAGGAGTTGCGAACTTCTGAAAATTCCGGCGAAGAAACGAAATCATACAGGTGCAAGTTTCTCATAAAATGTAAAGTTATTTTGTTGCGTATCAAAATGATATTAAAGTTTGCTGTTCCCATAAGACGAGGTTAAACTAAAGTTAATATAATAATTTGTAATACCAATGACTTACTAAGCGTTTTATTTTTACACGTAGCATGAAATTTATTTTCTCCTACATTTTTCGTGGTACCTAGTTTATTTAAAAACTCTGTAGACTCATATAACTACTAATAGTATTACATCACTATTTTTGTAGCCTGCCTCTTCGTCTTTCATCAACATGTAATCCTATTGGAATCCTACTCCTATATTAGTGGGGCTTTGACTCTGTTCTGTAAATCCGTAAAGCATATTCTCTTTGTTTTTTACTTATAGACGCAACGTCTAAACTGTCACTAATTTATTCTAATTTTATGATCGTACATTTCCTTCACTTCAAATATTCCAACCCTCACATCAATAATTAAAATTTAATGAGTCATGACCCAATTGTAAGTTTTTGGTATATTCACTTTAGATACTAAGCAACCGATTATGAATTCATGGTGTATGCTTATTAATAAAGTTAAAAGCATAGCATAGTAGGTAGTTTAGTTTTCTCTAAAAAACCATTAGTCAGTCTGATTCCTCAAGGTTTAATTATTGGTCTCCTTCTTTAATCTTTATATACTTCTGTCCAAATTTTATTTCCATTTAATATTTCACATCTCATTTTTATGCGAATGACATGCAGCTCTACATGAGCTTCAACGCTAATAATATTCAAGAAGCTTGCATAAATATTTATATTTTTTAATTGGACACCTTATAGTGCCTGCTAATATTACTTGTCTCGTAGCTTAACCATTAATTTTGTTCTAAAACAATCATAAACTAAGTACTTATCATTTAAATAGTTCTTATTAATTAATTAAATAATTATATAATCAATTCGCCTTCCTCCAACAGTTTCGTTGTATGACTCTATGCCCCTATAGTTTGTACATTTTTGTACCCTCTCATTGATTTATTATAATGTTTCAAAAAATTGGTAAGGAGCTTTATAAAGGGTGTTTTGTAAAGCTAGTTTGCCCAAACAATACTGTGATAGCAGAATTTTAAATCTTAAACGTTGTAACAACGCGTCTACCGTGCCAACGTAACCTGTGATAGTACGTTCTCCTAAAATACGAGTTTTTCTTTTGTCAATCGAGCTAATCAAGATTTTCGTGAAATTTGCTCGAAAGAATAACGAAATTATAAATATATTCTTACCCTAACTAACCTAAAGAGAGACAACAAATGACAATAGAAAGACAATTTACATTAAAGTTTAAATACAATGTTACAATTGACCATTTTAATAATATAATATTTATTTTATGACAATAATAGATAACCCAACTAAAGAGAAAAGATGTAAAAAATTTAAAAAGTTTAGACATTTAAAAATTCACTTACGGAATAAAAGCCACCCTCATGTAAAAATCGTTTTATTGCTAATTTAAATTAATTTACAGATTTACAAGAATTAAGGTGAGGAGGCAAATTATTAAAAAGTCGTTGCCAAGATATAATGGGTGACTCGAATAAGGTACTACCCTTTGAAAATGGTATATAAGATCATTACGAATTCTTGTATTTAAATTATGAACTTGGCCATTTGTCATAAAACTATTTAAATTACTAAATACAAATACACAAACTTCTAAAATATATAAACAAGGTAATGGTAAAATTTCAAATTTTTTAAAATATTCTCTACAACTGGTTGTGTGATAAATACCAGCAATACACCGAATTATTTTTTTTTGTGAAATAAAAACATCATTAAGATTTGTGGATATACCTCAGAAACAGATACCATACGTTAAACGCGATTCAGCATGTGCATATTAATAGTACAACAAGATTAGCAGTTTTTCGGTTAGAACTGTTTTTAAATTTCTAAATACGTAATTTACTGAGTATAGTTTTGAAGTGACTGTCTCGCAATGTTTCTTCCAGTCAGGGCATTCATCAATGTATAAACCAAGGAATTTTACACATCGAGTATTGTCAATTTTTCTGTTATTGATGATAACATTGAGTGAACTAATTTGCTTTTATTTATTATAAAATTGTATTAGATGGGTTTTTTCTGCATTTAAATAAAGATAATTCATACAGAACCATTGAAACAGATTAGAACAAACCTGGTTGCATTTATTTGCTAATGTAAGGGCATTTTTGTCAGAGACAAGAGCTGCATATAGTGTAAAATGTGCATTTTGACTAATTTTAACCAAATTATTCGCATATACCAAGAATAAGATTAGGTCTATAATAGACCTTTGTGGCACACCAATATTGGCATAAACATAGTCGGATTTGTAAGTTTTTATTAAATTTTCATTTTTGGAAAGACTAACATACTGTCTACGTTCACTTAAAAAAAGATTTTATCCATTGAAGAGACTGACTAATAACACTGATACTATTTAGTTTGCTAAATAAAATATTGTAATCGACACAGTCAAATACCCTACTGAGTTCACAGAAGATCCCAACAGGGCATTGGCCAGCGTCTAGTTAGTTGGTTAAATTTTCGTAAAACGAATTAATTGCTGTATTGGTAGATCGTGACATTTGAAAACCATGTTGTTCTTGACTCATTATATTATTCGTGTTTAAGTATGCAGTATCCCTAAATAGCTATACTTGAATATTTTTGAAAATATGGAAGGGATCGTTATGGGATGATAATTAATAACAAATTTTGGGTCACCTTTCATGTAGTCTGGAAAATCACCATTACAGAATGAAATGTTAACTAGAAAAGTCAACAACTTTTTTAGTAGAAAGGTAGATATTTCATCGAAGCAAGATTTTTTATTTTTTATTTTATTAAGTAGGAGTTCTAATAATTTACCTTGCGTATAAGGGAATAATTGTATCGGGTTTTGGTATGTGTTCCTCAAAGGCTAGTTTATGGTCCAGTATCACACCCAGGCATTTGATGGATTGGCTCTTTGAATTGGCTTATCGTTGTATTTGGTTTTGGCTTTATATATTGGTAATTTTTTTCTTGCCACCCTTTGTGATAATGTTGTCACGCATTCACTTGTCACGTTCTCCAGTTCTGGTCTACTTGTACCGGTTATCATGATGGTGATGCTGTCGGCGTATGCTGCGACATTTACGTTTCTGGTCAGTGGGTAGTAAGAAGTGATCATGCATAATAGCGTGCTTGATATGCCCTTTTGGTTTAGTTCTGTGATAAGAATTGTCCACGATAAGTTGTCGAAAGCTCCAGATATGTCTACGAAGATGGATAGGCAGTGATTTGGGCTGTTATTTCAGCGAGAGCCATTACCATCGATTTGCCCTTTCTAAATCCGTATTGTGCCTCGCTAAACAGTTGGTTTTCGGGCTTTTCTTGGTGTAGCTGGTTCAAGAGGATTCTTTCTAAGATTTTCCCTAATTCTGGCAGTGAGGCCCATGCCTTAGTGATTTTGGATCTGCTGGATCTTTATCAGGACTCTTAAGGATTTTAAAAAATTTACCTTTCTTTCATTTTGTAGGAAAATATCTTAGTTCAAAGCATGCTTGGTACAGCCGTGTTATTTGTCTTTTGATTTATGGATATACAAGTAGGATGATCTTACATGAACACCGTCACCGCCTGGGGCTTTGTACGGAGTTATGCTCATAACCGCATTGTGTACCATGTCTTCAGTAATGGTCACCTCGAAGTTTTCATCGCCATGTGCTTGAGAAGCTTGATCTCCTATTTCTCTGTGCAAATCATTGTCCATATTAGAGTCGTCGTCCGGCATCAGTTTACTTAGTATTTCTGATAGTGTTTCCTCATGTGCGACGATTATAGAACCGTTCCTCTTGACGACACTTCTTAAAACTTTTTGCGTTTTAATCTTGTTTGCAGCGAGGTTATAGACTGTGCCCCATGGATTTCGAGAAAGCTGTTCATCGAGGAAGTTTTTCTACGAGTTTTTTTTGTCAGTTCTGGTTTCATTTTTATATGCCCATTTGGATCGAAGATATGCATCTTTGTCTGATTAATAGTCTAAGCTTCTTGTGCGTTTGCTTTTGTAGCTTTTTGTTAATCGGGCTACCTTGTTTTTTCTGACATTTAGATTAGGTTTGTAAAAAGTTTTGACTCGAATTTACAAATGCTTAAATAAAATTATTTGAAGACATTGAACACTCATTTTAAATTGCCACAAGCCGCCACTGTCAGGTGTCAGTGTGTTTAATGTAGTCAATTTCTGTAGTACCAAAATGTTTTGGTTATCAGCACCATGTTTTCAGAAAATAACATTCAACTTAGCGAAAATATTAAAAGGGATATTACTAAATCTCAAACAGCTTCCATTAACGTCCAAAGGCCGTTTTCCCAATAAGCTTACTATATCTAGATCAACTGGATACGTAATCCCTTTCTAGGAGACACATTTTCGGATATTTCTTTAACTCTACTGGAAAAAGAAAAGCTCATTGACTTATTCTCCGACAATTGGATAGAAAGCTGCTTGTACAAATCACTCTTTAATTGACTTTTGGATTTTAGACATCGAACCAAATTTTGAATTTCTTTGTTTAATCAAGCAGGGCACACATATTTTTTTACTTATTATTGTATTCAGATTGTACTAATTATTTTTGTAGTGCAATGATTGTTTAATTTCAAAAAAGTTTATTTTATAAAAACATTTCTGTTGCGGGTATCCGCTAATTTGGTGTGAGTATTCTCTGTTTCAATTCCTAATATTATAGCCAATATGTAATTAATAAGATCAGTTTCTTTGCTGACTTTTTTTATTTTTGTAGTTAAGATAAACAAGTAATACAGGATGATAAAAATTGAGTTAGTGAGTACGCCACAGTTTTATTTATAATTTGGTTATAACGCACTAATTAATTAATTTAAAACGTAGGCACAATTATAACCAACAATTCTTATTTATTTATTACAATTTATCTTTTCTATGCAACACTTAAATTGATACCTAACTTTTTCTGACAAATTTGTGCTATTTATATAAAGCCAGCTCTGCACTAGAAGTTTAAGAACGTTCGGGAACTCTTCTGTACCGCCGCGCAGCGATATCTCTGGTAGCTTCTCGAAAAAGTGCATTTGTCTCTATAAGGTCAACGCTAAACTTCATATCACAAGTATGGTAGTAAACAAAGAACAGAGTCGGCTTTGCGCGACAGTAGAATAAGCTATCTCTTCAAGGGCCGATTTTTTCACCTTTAAGTAAAGTTAAAGGTAGGTTTACTTGACAGATTAACAAACAATAGCCCTATAGTTTAATCAGCAAGTAGTTACTTTCAAATTTAACCAGAGGTAAAAACTTGCCCTAATTTAATTATTGCTTGTCTAAATGTTTTACGATTATATTTGAGTTTCTCATTATCAACAATAATTATTCAATATGGAAAATCAATTTTAATAACAACCTAATTTTATTGTTTTCTTTACTGTTACTAATGACTTCGAAGGGAATTTATTTTGGATATATTATATTATAATTTAGAAATAATATACTTTTCGATATCCCTTTTTAGTTTAACCTAATTAATATTAGTTAATTTAGTTAATCAGTAGATAATTTAGACTCGAAATTGTTTAGGTATTAGATACTTTGTAATCAGGACAAAAGGCCTGGTTGGGTAGAATACATAAATTAATAAATATTAGAATACTAGTTGTTGAAGGTTGGCGATGTTTTTTCTTAAATTATTGCTGCCTGCTTAATGATTTCTTTCGTTTTACAGGGTGGAATTGTGGACTGTATATATGAAGTATCTTGTTGATAGGTTGATAGATTAATTGTCGTGGAATACAGAAATTAAATTGATTGCTTCTAATAACTGGTTTATTGTAAATTCATAAACATTTTATTTAATAACCACATAATAATTAGGTGGTACTTCTTCATATAATTAAATTCAAAACATGCTGGTTTAAACGATATTTCTTTATTTGTTTTAATATTACATTGAGATTTATTTTATTCGTGCTTGTTTGGAGGTTCGAATAGTTGTCTCGTGGCGACGAGTTAAGAGTGTGGCCTTAAAATTGTCTTGTAATTGGTTGAAAGAAATAGGCATGGTTGGACCAAGTGTGCCGCGTGGAGGGAGATAGAGTGATGTGTTACAAACTGTTGAGTACTCGTGTACATTTATTTTAACAATTTATTTTAAACGAGCTTATGCCAATGCGAGTGAAATAGGTCTGTGAGTGGGACAGAATCGGAGTTTATGTTTATTCAAACCGAATTTTTCCACAAAAAGTAAAAAAGATATACCTCGCTTAGGTTTTCAACAGCTTGCAGGTGTCTTGTTACCGAGCGAAAGCTTTTTGGAGGTATAAAAATACAATAAACGTCATTTACTACGGTTGGCTTTGCTTCTTGATTATGTATGTAATTAAAGTATGATATTTAGCTTAAATTAGTTAATGCAAACACAGATTGAATAATGAAATATATTGGTTTTGATATGTTAACTATACAGTATTATGTTTTATTATTTATAAGGGGTTAATCATAAAGGGAGAAACTAAAATATCTGTTAAAAAAGCTTGTCAGTTTTCAACAACTAAGTACTGCTTCTATACTCACCTGGAATTATTTCTCTCCTTTATATTTTATTGAACAAATCAAATAAATCTTATTTTCTACCTATAGGTATCGATTTTCTTGATGAGCTTTTGTACTGAATGTGTAAAAACTCTATTTATATTTATTATTTCCGTGAGCCTAATGTATATCTATAACTTAATAAAATACCGGTCAATGTGAGTGAAACTTAAACGTAAAAGTATATTTATTAGATCATTACTTTTTATGTTTATCTCCATATTTATTGCGTCTTTTTTATTATAGTAAAATTATTGACAATAGTACATTATCATAATAATTGTGATGACTGATTAATATAAAAATAGTTTATTTATTTATATAAAAACAGTTTACTTTTAATTTATTTACACCACTTTTATTAATTAATTTATTTAGACTTAAGCACGATTATAATTCACACCTAATTAACTTTAACAATTCTATCGAGATATGTACAAGGAGTATAAGTCAAATAATGATTTTCCAGAAAACGCCTCCAAAGTTTTCTGAATATCTTTCCCTTGTATGCATAGAATTGATAGGTAATTTATTATACGTTTTCCGCAAGACAAATATGTTTTATTTTATTGAAAGTTATTAAACAAAAAAAATAAAAATATTATAAAAATCGGTGACTTATACCGTTAGGATGTTCTTTCACCGTTGACTTATACTCTTTTCATAATCTATCTACTTATTAACTACAGTTTTTATATAAAAATAAACAGGTTGGAATTATTTTTTATTAAAAATATGAACAAAAATTATAGGAGATAGCTACTTTAAGCTGAAATTCGAAAATAAAATTTTATTCTAGCTCTTCATTTTCTTCGTCCACTAGATCGGGCAATGTGCTTTTGGCATTGTTAGTAGTTTTCAGATTTTTATAAAAATCGTGAAAGCCTGGACTTAGTAAATCCAGAAGAGCCAATATATCTTTCTTTTTTTCATTAGAAATTACTAATGAAGATGTTTAGCAAGGTAGCGGATTTAAGGGTGTATCTCGTGATAACCTTCCTTCTAAATTCATACATCGAAATTCTTCCCTTTCGTCTAGTAAAGACTTGAAAAAAATATTTTGGAAATCCTTGACGGTACCTTAGCCACCACAACTCTGTCCACTTGAAGGAGTTACCATTGTTATATTTTTGTTTTAGTTTCAGATGGCTTTTATATAGGTCGGAATAGTTTACGAAATCTTTGTGGTTTAATTCCACCACTTGAAACTTTTTCTTTTTTCAAGTAGCTCGAACCAACTGGTACCAATTGTGAGGAACTGAAATTTGCATCTGTAGATGTTTTTCTTGTTTCTCTATCATCCCATGATCAACATCACATTCAAGGTGGCTATGACCACTGACCATAAACTTGTGGTCTATTTGCTCCAGCTGAGGACATTGCTGCAAAAGCGTTAAAAAACATTGCTGAGACATGTGAATTTCTGTTTTGGCCTCCACATGAATCTGAATATAAAATGACTTTTTTGATTTGTTGTGGCAAACTTGACAGTTGTTTTAAAATACATGTGGCGATTTGGTTGGCTCTCTTCCACCTTCGGCCTCATGCCACATGAAGCAAGTTACATCCCCTGTTGTAGTTTCATGGAAAGTTAGGTTGAACTTCCACAGTTGGCGTTTATAAGTAGGGTGTTGGAAGGCACTGTTGGAGGTCAAATGCGTAACATTTAATAGTGTTGTCCTTCTTAGCACGTTGTTTGTCCTCTCGCTTTTTAGTATATACCAAATCTGCCTCATCTTGATGTTTAGTTTTCTCATCTTGTATAGACTTTAACTCATCTTCTGACTTTGCTACTCTTTCTGTCATAGAAAGTACATCACACTTGTGACAAGTATCTGTTTTTGGCCCTTTGAATGAAATGTTGAGTGTTTTAAACTCACCCTCATAAATTGATTTAGAGGCAGGGTTTGTAACTTGTTCCACATAGAGTGCATACATTTTTGTCAAGTTTAGGTAAGCAGGTAAATATTTGTTTTTGCTTTTTTTTCTGGTATAGTGGGATTCATAGGCGGGGAAGGATTTTATGTGATTATAAATTGCTCGAATGGTATTGTCTGAAAGTTTATTAGTAGGCGAGTCTTTACCTCTTTTACTGGGTTCCAAAATACCTGTGGTTAATCGTTGGGCAGACACAATAGCAATTGTCAAGAACATGTTTGTTTCCCCTTAAGTTTTCTGAAAGCAACCTCGGCAAACCTTTGACAGTTTCCCATTAATTTTAAAATAAAATGTGTTGGTGTACTGTCTAAATTTTTCTTTATCAGGATCATCAGTTCGTTTTCGAATAACTTTAGGCTCAGTTGATTGAACTAAATTAGCAACGAATTTCGTTTTTTCATCTCGACTTCCGAGGCTCCAATATTCTTTAAAAATAACTTCCTGGATCTCAGGGGGGATACGTTCCATGCACTTGGCGCGGCAAACTATCAAAGCTGTCATTGCCTTGCCGGTTTTACTTTTCCGTCAAGAGTTTTATAGCTGTTCCCCCAGCATTTAGATTTTTATATTTTTCTATTCTTCTTTTTTTTTGGAAAATTTTCTGTCAGTAGGTGTAGCTTGGATTACATTTTGTTCTAAATGTGGTTCCTTCGATCTATTTCTTATTTTAGAGCTAGAACTCCGTGTTTGATGGAAAACTTCTTCATCAGAGAAAATACTCTCCTGTTCAGGGTTATAATCTGAAAAAAAATAGACATTTAGGATACTTGTTATATTTTCGGATCCTTAATTATCTATAAAAATAAATGCTTACCTTCGTCAGTTTCTTGACCAAATCTTTCAGCTATTTCCATGTCTTGTACAAGTTGAGTGTGTTGGTCTTCATCATAGACAGTACTCTGTTGATGGTCCAAGTCTGTAAAAGATACAGATAATTTAACGTTTTAAGTTGGAAAAAATAGACAGTTAGGATACTTGTTGCATTTTCTTTGCCTATAGAGATAAATGATTACCTTCATCAGTTTCTTGACCAACACTTTCAGCTAATTCTATGTTTTGTACTAGTTGAGTGTGTTGGACTTCATCATAGACACTACTCTGTTGATGTTTCAAATCTGTAAAATATACAGTTTCACGTTTTAAGTTACATATTATTTTGAGCTCCTATGGCTAGAAAATTATCAGAAAATCAAGTCTTACCAAGGTATACTTTTTGCTGTCCCGAAATGTTACTTGGACCAGCCTCATCATCATTGCAAAAAATTAATTGACTAATATCCCCAGTCTTTGACAGGTAAAGATACCTCAAGAAGTTTATTTCATTTTGGACCATGGATTGTTCTTGAAAAAAACAAAGAAGTTTGAACTCAGACTAATTTTCATTTCACTTTTGTTTTCGCAAGAAAAATAAAAAATACTTTTGAAATATATTAATCCCTTATTTACTAACTCACCTTCATGATCATTGACAATAACATTCTCAGTAAACCCATGAGTAATACTACACAATACTACACTAATACTACACAATTTACATTAGCTTCTTAGATTTTTATCTGAAAATAAAATAAAAGTTTGTTTGTTATATGAGTTATCAAAACTTGATTTTTGAAGTATTTTACAAAATGTTTTAGGTAGTAAGAAAAACAATCTACTTACTTTCAGTTTCAGTATTGCTTATGTTATTGCATATATCCACAATTTTTTTGCCTCTGCTCAAAGAAGCCATCTTGCCTGCTCTTAACCACGAAAAATAATAAAACAACAATTCACTGGAAACACTATTACCTACTTAAACTTTAGGTGAGAAAAAAATCGAACTAAATAAGTAAAGCTCATATATCAAAGAGTGACAAGACAAGACTGCTAACATAAAAAAAGTCTCAATAGTACAAGTCAGCGGTCTGCTATCTAACCAACAGAGAGAAACATGGGTCCTAACAGTATAAGTTAACTTAACTTATACTCCTAATACAAAACAGATAGTATGGAACTTGACTTGTACTGAAAGGTTCGATGCTAAACCGTTAGTAAAAAATACTCAGCATTGACTTGTACTCTTAGGGCATATATTTAGATGATAAACATGAACTATAGTAAAAAAACGAAATAAAGAAAATCTGACTTATACTCTGTACTTATTTCAATAGAATTAACCTTTACTTGACAACATTTATATTGAAACTTAACTTCTATCGACAAAGTCGCGCTATTTATATTAAAATGTCATAGCTTATAAAGAGTCAACCTTGGGTAGAAGAAACTCGATGCGTTCGTGAAGTGATTACGCGTCGGCTGCATGCAAAAAACTTGATTGGTCGAGGTGGACGGGCAGCGATGACCAACGTCAGACTCTACCGGCGCAGTAAAGGTAAATAGAGTACGGGGTCGTTTTCATGCAATCGCGCGACATAATTATTGAATGATAATGATACAATAAAATGGTAACTACGGCCTATAAAGTTGGTATGATTGTTCTTGTACTATTAAAATAATACCTTTATTTTGTAATATATTGATAATAGTGTTTTTTGTTTCAGGTGAGTACCTACCTCAGCGATGGAAAGTACTTTTTTATTGTAAGTTGCAAACGATTTTACCTTTCTTACGGCCTAGTCCACAAATGATTTTGCACTTGTAAGTTAGATACGCATAAATTTTCATGATATTTCAGAGACTGTTATATAATAATTATTTTAATCTCAGTAAATTGACAAAAGGTTTGTTCGGGTTTGTTTGGGTTTGTTTATAACTTGATGCAAACCGTCCGGGAATTATCGAAACAGTTGAATTCCAAATTATTTGTCGCGTACAACTATTAAACTGTCCACTGGTCAACTAGTTCTCTGATAGTATTCAATGTATTTTTGATGGACCCGAATCTCTACCACATTCAAAATGGTTTTATTTTTTTGCTAAATTGCCTAATTTTTGTGACACTAGAATGTTATGGACCCCCACCCTCTGTCAATTTAAGTGAAAACAATTAAATAATAAACCATTAATAATACTCACCTTATGTATCTGTTAGTCCATTTAGAAATAGCGGCACCATTGGCCAAACACATCACATACTAAATACATTGTTAAAAATTTTGTTAACAATAAATAAACCGAACTTTACAACAAAAAACTGATTATCGTACGTGCACTTCCAATATATTTTTCGTTTGAAGGTACGAGAAGTACTGACTCATTTTTAATACACTTTAAAATCTAAAAACCCTTTACATAATGATATTTATGATCCACCAACGGTGGCTCATTCTGAATGATATCGCTAAAAAAACATACTGATTGTCCCAAATTAAAATTCTACTTTATATCGCCATGCATTACCGTCTCGATGATGGTGGATGAGGTTTTCCTCACCTGTAAGTTAAATGACACCATCAATCATGTTTAAGTTGCCCTGGAGCGCCACGGCAAATAATAATAATAATAGTCTTCTCTTTCCCCGCACAAGCCCAGCTTTTGGGGTTAAAATTCACCCGTAAGGGGGTGAATTAGGGAGCGTATTATTATACATATAAAATTCGAGGTCGGTGAAGTTAGCACCCCCAATGATATTTTTGCAAAAAGAAAACTATTGCACCAAAATTCACTATTGCATGATTAGTCGTGTAAGTATCCGTATCCGGTACTCGGATATTTTTTTCCTATATCCGACGCAACTCTGCTAATGCCTAAGCTAAAAATCTGTATCTTATATTGTTTTTTCCGGCTTACCCGCATTTAACAATATAGTTGAAAAACCTGAATATGAAATCATTAAAAATATTCGTTTTTTAAAACGTGTTTTTTATCAAAGGGGACAACTTCACCGACCTCGAATTTTATATAAAGTATAATTTTAATTTGGGACAATCGATAAATGTTTCTTTTTTTCGATATCGTCCAGAATTAGCCACCGTTGGTGAATCATTAATATCATTGTATAAAGGGTTTTTATATTTAAAATGTATTAAAAATGAACCTCAGTACTTCTCGCACGTTCAAACGAAAAATATATCGGAGTGCACGTGCGATATAATTGTTTTTTATAGTTCGGTTTATTTATTATTAATAATGTTATACAATGTATTTAGTGTGTGATGTGTTTGCCAATAGTTCAAGATAGATACATTAGGTAAGTATTATTAATTATTTATTATTTAATTGTTTTCACTTAAATCCAAAGAGAGTGGAATTTTGTCCAAAGATAATCCACTTTTTTTAAAAATCATGTTTGGTAGACTTTTATAATATATACTTTACTGATTCCAGATATCGAATAGTTTTCTCTATACAGTAGAATGTAGGTAGCGATTTTTAAATACTGTATATTCCAAAATCAATCGTTTTAACGTTTGGTCTTCACACGATTTTTTTTCTCAGAGATATCCAAAAATATATAACCAAGACAGATAAAAATGTTTACAAAAATTCTGAAGCTAACGCTAAGCGACTTCGGCAGAAACACAAACATCTGATTGAACATTGTAGCCAAGTTTACGGTTTTCTTAAATCTAAAAACCGCGCAATAAGAAAATCGATATTTGTAAAAGTTGCAAACCGGTTTTTTCATTCATCATTTTATAAATTTAAGTCGGAAATTTGTTTATCAGATGTTCGTCCCATAGGCGTACAGAAATTACATTAAAATACCAAAAAAACGTATTTAGCCACAATAAATTATAAGTAAATTTACATTATTTAACGTTTCTCTGTAAAAACGTTTGATTAACTGTAATAAATTTTAAATACACTGAGGTAGTAATCGGATAAAGAAAGCCTTTTCAATGAGTTTTTGAAATATTATTGAAAATAGATAGGTATATCTTTGTTCTTTAATATATGTAGCAATATGTCTACTCCATTTTTCTTTACGAACAGTTATTTTGAATAAACTTAATTAAAATATCACAAATAAATAAAAAAAATCTAGGTAAATAGGTATTTTTAATACAATAAAATAATATTAAGTGTTAGAGCTGGATTTAAAAACTTCGTTCAGTTGGCGTTCAGTTCACGCTCACTTCGAGTTGGTGAGTTCGTGCTGGACTATTGCTGGACCCAATTTATATAGTCGTTGAAGGTTCGTTTGTCGCTGCGATTTTTAACATTTGATTTGACAAAACAACCACAAAATCCACGAAATAAATTATATTTCGTTGTTATTTTGTTTTAATTATATTTGTAGATGGTATTGGTTATGATATAATTATAAATCCGTTATAATTTCGTATCCAAACTATCATGTCATTTTAGGATCGCGTTGACGTGGTCAAATAATCAGTACGTGGTTTTCATTGGCTCCACATTCGCGCCGAACGGCGAACATAAAAGTTGGTCATCTCTCAGCCAGTTTTGCCAGTCTGGTACAATTGTACTAGATCTAGTAAATTATTTAAGAATCTGGTACTCTAGTACACTCCAAGCAAAATCTAGTACTTTTTCTGTTTCTGCTTGTTTCCATTTGGACGACGGGTAATAGTAGTTTACCTAACAAGTTCGGAAAGTAATATTTTTCCGCACGCGGTTGCAGATGGCCGAACGACGCATTAGCGGAGTTCGGCCAGCAATCGCGTGCGGAGAAGTCACTTTACGCGCGTGTTAGGTACACTATTTTTTCTACTGGCGTGCGGAAAAAACCCAAAAGTTAACATAAAGAGACATTTATTATTAAATACATATCAACAAATTAATTATTCTTAATATTAATATTGAACGTGCAATTTGTAGCATTCTGCAAATTAATTGCAGAGGCTAAAATGTTTTCCAATACATTGTCGTAGATACATAAAAATAATTTGATTTAAAAATGATAATAAAATAATTATTTTAATTAGATAGCCAAATAAATAATATACAGTTAACATTGCTGCATTTGAAAAGTACCTCGTTTTACTTATTTTACTCGAAGCCGTTCTTTTAATACATGTGTGGTTTCTCGATGGGATCTGCTCCATGGTCTTTTAATGCAGAGCTGGTAAGTCAAGTAATACCTATTTTCTCCGAATTAAATTTTAGAGCTTACGGAGTAAATGTAATTTATGTGACAATGGACAAAGAAAAATTCAGAAAACTATTTTTAACTATACAGTTCACTGGAAAAAAGCAACTGAAGTTGAAGATGTACTTCTGTGAGATGTACAGACAGTTGTCTCTTGTGTCACAGTTTATTCATTTTCATCTTATTTACATATCTGGTTATTAAGAGCAAAAAATATTTATAAAAAATGTTAGACGAAAATGAGAACATGTTTTATTTTCTAGTGATGGCAAAAAGCGAAAAATACTACAGCTAAAAATAAAGTTTATTTTACAACTTGCAACAAAAACCAGTAGAAGAGAAATCAAATTTGCTTTAAAAGAAAGGTTTTAGTTTATTCTAATGGAAACCGGAAACACAAACAAATCTATAGCTGTTCTTTTATTCCACGTAAGCTCGATTATCACATGATTAAAAAATCTACTAGTTCTACTCCGTTCCAGTAGGTACTTTTCAAATGTAGCACATAACGTTTGTAAATTTGGATATCTGAATCAAAATATAAACTATTTGTTAGGTAGAGCTATCACTTTTCCTAATTTAAATTGCATAATTTATTTTGCATACCTTTCTGAAATGAAAAATATCTAGTATTCGAATCCGTTCGAGGTAGACATGGGCGATAAACACATCTCTTTCTTTTAGATTCCATCAGTTCACTAAAAAATTATTTTGCTTCAATAAAATAAATAAAAATATGTAAAAAGCTCAGCACATACCACAAAAAGTCTTTGATTAAAAACATGTTTACTAAACAATGTTCATAAAATAGACAAAGGAAAACACTAAACACAGATTTACTCAATAATTATTAAAAAATATACAAAGGAAAACACTAAAGTCGATAAAAAAATCATAAATTACAAATGACTGATCCTGACACATCAAAACAACGCTCGCATGTGACATGACAGTTTCGCCGGTTATAAAATGGCGGCCCTGATCATGCGCAAAAAATTTTGGACCCCAAAAATTAGCTTATACCAGGGCCATTAAAAAATTATTGAAACATACGTTTCTTTTTATTAAAAATTATAGCAGAATTCTAATAAATTTCTTAATTTTTCAGTCATTTTGTAAACTACAACCTTACAAATATATATTTTAAATATTCAAATGTCAGTATACTCCCCAAAACCTTTGTGTTACATATAGTTAAACTCGTATTGAATAGGAGATTAATGACTGAATATACAGGGTGATGAATTTGAAAAACCAAAGTGACTAATAATATAAGAGAAACGGCAAAACTGGCAAATATCAAATCTGAAATCTCCGTATCCCAAAATAGGTGTATCCCAAATTTTCTACAATTAGGACTAGCAATTTACGAGATAATTGGCCGTTGCCAGACTTTTGGGCCACTCCGTATATTTTTATAAGTATTAATGCGAAACGCAGTATTTTTACGGGACTTTTGTGTATTAACCATATGTACAATTATCCAGTTCATTGACTACAGGGTGGTTTAATAAAGATACTGATAGTTAATTTATCGAATGTGTCAAAAATAACATTTTTTAAGCATCCTATACTTTTTGATTAGTCCTGTAAAAGTATTCATATTGTTTTACTTAGTATCATCCACCCTGTAGAAGATATTTTCCAAAATTATAGCTTCTTTCTGTGATTGGTTTTTGAGATACAGTGTGTTAAATTTAAGAAATATCACTTATTTGATAACGCTTATTTCAGGAGAAAGCTAATCGATTATAGTTGAAATCGAAATAATGTGAAACACAGTATGTTTACGAGACTTTTGTGTATTTAACATATGTATAATTATCCAATTCATTAACTACAGGGCGATTTAATAAATATATTGATAGGTAATTTATTAAATGTGTCAAAAAAACAAATTTTTAAGCACCTTATACTTTTTGATTAGGGGTGAGATTACAGAACGTCTGCAACTTTGCAGATCTGCAAATATGACTGACTTACACATGCAGGTATCAAGTTTTCGTATTCTAAATTTGGGTTTAGTGTTGTTGGGGGTAATAAACCACAATAAATATTGCGAATATGCAGATATATTTTGGAATACTTGCATTTGTAAGTCCGCCATATTTGCAGATCTGCAAAGTTGCAGACGTTCTGTAATCTCACCCTAGGTCTGCAAAATTATATTTCACTGGCGTTTCAATTATCCTCTAGAAAAATGTTTCCAAAATTATAGTTTTTTTCTGATTTGTTTTTGAAATACAGGGTGTCAAACTTACTTACTTTTTTATTACCAGTTACTACAGGAAAAAGTGAATCAACTACAATTTTGTGTGTCTGCTATTATTTTAATATCCTTTGATACTCCACAAATATACACAGAAGTCTAAAATTATTTGTCTTTGCAAGGTGGATCGTAAATAAGTAAGGACAAGTTTTTTTGATAATTACTTTCATTATTTTAAAAGTTGAAAATATGTACAAAAAATTAAATATTGCTATATTTATCATTGGTAATAATAAAACAAAAGATTTTAGGTCCATTTATACAGAGTGATTCGATTTTATACTAGGTATGTTAATAATATTAGTACCTAAAGATTAGTACCTAAAAATCAGTACCTAAAAGTCATATTGACCTTCACCGATATTTATTAATGACATTGCATATATGGTACCTAAAATATTTTGATTTATCATTAAAAATGGCAAATCTAGACATAATTAATTTTTTAGTAAATATTTTCAGTTTCTAGAATAATAAAAGTAATTATCAAAAATGCCTTACTTATTTGCGACTCACCTTGTAGGGGACAATATTTTTGACCCATGTGTATATTCGTGGAATGCCTTAAGATATTATAATAAAATTAGCCACAGAAACTTGCAATCGATTAGCTTTCTCCTGTAATAACCGGTAACAAAATATTGGTATTTCTTAAGTTTAGATAACATCCTCCTATCTCAAAAACCTATTATATTAAAAAGCTGTAATTTTTGTGAATTTATGTTCTACAACATAGTTGATACACCAGTAAAAAAACACTATTACAGGACCAAAAGTAAAGGGTGATTTAGCAAATTTTTTTTACACATTCGATAAATTAACTATTAATCTATCTCTTATACAAATATTAATATTATAACAAATACACAAAAGTCAACTAAAAATACTGAGTTTTACATTCATTAAAAAAATCGTATCACTCTGTATAAGTGGCACCTAAAATCTCTTGTATTATCATTAACAATGATAAATATAGTAATAATTATATTTTCTGTACATTTTTTCAACTTCTAAAACAATAAAAGTAATTATCAAAAAACATGTCCTTACTTATTTACGATTCACCCTGTAGAGACAAATATTTTTAAACTGAATATTCGTGAATTGTCAAGGGATGTTACAATAATATTAGACACACAAAATAGTAATTGATTAGCTTTTTTCTGTAGTAACTGGTAATAAAAATGGATAATTTTTTTTAAGTTTAACACCCAGCATCTTAAAAATATGTATACCTACTTTTACAGGACTAATCAAAAAGTATAGGGTGCTTAAAAAAATTGTTTTTGATACATTCGATAAACTAACTATCAATATATTTATTAAATCACCTTGTAGTCAATAAATTGGATAATTACACCGGCACACAAAAAAAAAGTTGATTGTACATCAGACACGACCTACCTACCGGCATGTATTTTGACCCGCTGAATCCGAATTTCAAGTCAGTTTGGGCCGTCCACCCTTATATATCCACCCTTGCAATATCTCTAACAACTGATGTAAGAACTGAATGAGGCGAAAGATTTTCTCAGATTTTGAACTGTTTTTTGTTGGTATCAAACTTTTTTGTTCTCAAATGACCTCCGTAGATTCAGCGGATCGAAATACATAAGAATTATGCTTGGTTTCGATTCATAAATTTTTTTTATTACTAATTATCTTATTTTTACTATTTTTACAATTTACTCGATATTGAAGGGTGGACGGCCCAAACTGACTTGAAATTCGATTTCAGCGGGTCAAAATACATGCCGGTAGGTAGGTCGTGTCTGATGTACAAACAACTTTTTTTTTTGTCTGCCGGTGTTATACATATGGTAAACTGGTAAATTCACAAAAGTCCCGTAAAAATACTGCGTTTCACATTAATACTTATAAAAAAAATATATTGGCATATATATCACCCTGTGTAAATGTTATCTAATATTTTTGTATTAATTATCATTTGACATGATAAATATAGCAATAATTTATTTTTTAGTAAATATTTTTACCTTTTAGAACAATAAAATTAATTATCAAAAACACGTCCTTACTTATTTGTGGCTCACCTTGTAAAGAAAAATAATTTTTGACCTCATTTTATATTCCTAGAATTCCAAAGGAAGTTACAGTACGATTTGGCACAAAAAATTATAACCAATTAGCTTTCTTCTGAAATAACCGTTATCAAATAAGTGGTATTTCTTAAATTTAACACCCTGTGCCTCAAAAACCAATCATAGAAATAAGTTATAATTTTAGAAAATATTTTCTACAGGATGGATAATATGCCAGTGAAAAAATTTGTATACTTTTACAGGACTAATCAAAAAATATAGGGTGCTAAAAGAAAATTGTTCTTTTGACACATTTGATAAATTAACTATCATTATATGTATTAAATCACCCTGTAGTCAATGAATTAGATAATTGTACATTTCGTAAATACACAAAAGTTCCGTAAAAATACTGTGTTTCACATTAAAACTTATAGTGGCCTATGTCGATATTTACAAATCACCCTGTATAAGTAGCAACTAATATCTTTTCTAATATCATTAGACATGATAAATATAGCAATAATTTATTTTTTAGTAAATATTTTCACCATCTGCATTCGCACAGCATTCTTAAATATTTATCTACTTGCACTATTAATTCTTAAAAATAGTAAACCATTGTTATTTTAATCAACAATCTTCTTATTCGATATGTTATACATAATCGCGAATATTAACTCTGGCTACATTGTTTTATCCTAAATCCTAAACTCGCTTGCGATTGTTGTGAGTTCGTTGTGTTTTGTGTTTATATTGACTAAACAAACACACCAACCTAATTTTAATCCGATTTTGGAAAGAGATATTCTAACGCTTCAAGAAGTGTAATATCGAGTTGATAATAATTTGGCAATTTTAAGGAATTAGTAATGTAATAAAAACAATGTTCATACTTTTTTAATGTGTAGTTAACTTTGACCTTAAGATAACTAAAAGTTAACTAAGACTTTCTCAAATGATGTTTAAAGATTATAAATTGGTTAAATTTGTATCAACTATCACTAAATATAAATAAAACTCGCTATATTGCTTTTAGTCTTACAGATGCAAATAGACCTTGCTTTATTAATATCAAAATTAAAGGTATGAATGAGGCAATCAAAGAAACAAATGAGATCAAGTACTTGGGAATAATCATTGACCAACATTTAAAATGGAGTAACCATATTGATTACCTGACAAAGAAAGTAAGGAAACTCATTTATAAATTCTATCAATTACGTGAAATTTTGTCAAAAACATTGCTATTCTTAGTTTACAAATCTCTTGCTGAATTATTATTTCGTTACGGTTATCTAGTGTAGGGTGGATTGTATAAGAACTCTCTACAAAAGCTGTATGTTACACAAAATTATATTTTAAAAATTATTTATAGCCGAAATAAACGCTATCACACTAACTTGCTGTATACAGAAGATATTTGTAAAATATTAGATCGCTTTACTTTCACAGCCTTTGTATATATGCTTTTAACAACAAGTCTAAACAGAATTACGTAACTTCTATGTATAGTACGCGAAGTATCTCCAATAAGCTACTATATTTTCCTAAATTGAATAGAAATGTTTGTCATAGATTCTTGGTATATACATTGCCAAAAACATATAACCTTTTACCACATAGTATAAGGAATGTTACAAACATAAAAACTTTTTCTAAACTAAGTAAAACATTTATTTTTTTACATTATTATGAGTTTATAAAAATACTAGAGTAGTGTAGGTATAAACATGTAATCACATCATTATTTTATTCTAAGATGAACGCAATATTATTACAATTATATTATATTAAAATGAAATTATTAAACATATATTAACCAGCGCAATACAAGTGTTCACTCACTTAGGCGCTTGCTGTTTTATATTCCAAAAATTACATTATTAATAAACTTGTAAACTTGTATGAACTTGTATAAATAAACAAGTATTAGAAATTAAAAATTTAAAAAAACCGACTTCAAAAACGTGCAGATTTCATCACCACATCTTAACCAAATTTATATGGGACCACCCCTGAGGTACCCGCTTACTAACAAAATAAGAATCATATAAATCGGACAATGTGGTAAAGCATTATCGCTAAACATACATAAAAAATGAAGAGTTTGAGGATTTTCTCATGGACCCAATTATTAGATTTTGACTAAATTTATATACCCCCTTTCCAACAAAAAAGGAATCTTTAAAATCGGACACCGTGTTAAAGAATAATCGCCGAACATACATTAAAAAAAAAATATCGCGACGAATTGATAACCTGTTTTTTTGAAGTCGGTTAATAAATAAATAAATAAAAAAAAAATAAAAAAAAGATTAAATAGCAGCTAATTTTAACCTTGCCTCGAGATATGATATGGTAGCCAAGAGGAAGAGGGTGACCAAAAATAATTCTTTAATTTTATCCAAGAATTTGATAGTTTAGATCTTTATAAATTGGTGTGAACATTCCAAGTCAATTTTTTTAAGAATAGCTCCTGTGCTGTGTAACGTGATACTTGTTTTTTTATCTATTTGTTATAGTGTTTTAAGCTCAATTGATTTTGGGAGTGGGTCAGGTTATTAAATAACTCGTATTACCTTGAAAAAGAAGTTGGGCACCACTATATTTAAAACTTATTATACTTGACTATAGATTAGTGATAAAAATATAGAAAATCACCAACCATTAAGATATTATATTTAAACCAAGTTTTAGATAAGGCAGTAACAAATTCTATATCACAGAGATTCACTTAATTCAAATTTAGATGATTTATTGAAAAAATAAAAACTTATCTGATATAACAGGAGGTAGTTATATTAGGATGATTTGTATGGAATTCTAGGCCTTCTTCAAAGGGATTCTTATTCTGGACTCGAACGATCTTCTGATAGCACCAAACTCTTAGGTATAAATCTTCATCAACTTCTTGATATAAACTTCTTAGATACGACTTGACAAACTTCTTAGATAGGACTTGAAATAAACTTCTTAGATACACTTGAAATAAACTTCTTGATATGACTTGAAATAAACTTCTTTAGATATAGCTCGAACTAAACTTCTTAGATACAGCTTGAACTAAACCGTCTAGATAAAAAACTATTAACTGAATAATTTCACAGAGACTAAAATTAATATGAGAAGGAAAAATCTTATTTAACATATTTAAATATAGTAAAGCATAATATCTCTTCCAAACAAAATAATATATAAAATTATATAAAACGTGTTATCCATGTGTTATTCATGTGTTGAGGTTATGTAAAATATTTGACATTTTAATTAAGAAATCTTTGTACAAAATATATATTTCAACAATATATCGGTATTCAAACTTACCTTACAAAATCAGACGGCCAATAAGAATATTAAAAGACAATTAGTACATCGGATGTCCAAGATAATTTAAAATTTAAATCAACTTGATTCGTTGACAGATACAAATCGAATGAATTAGGAACTTATGACACAAGGCATAAACGAAAAATGACATTTGAGTAAAGATGTCAAAATAACGAAAACGGTTCCAACCGTTACAGCTGATACACATTTTATTTTTATTTCTAATGATCTTATATTTTTGTTTTAATCTTTGGTAGTCGCACACATTCGCACTTTTCATTGAAAACATGTTTTGATATTTTCCTATGTAGCATTCTTCTCCTCTTAAGAAATGGCACCACTTTAATCTCTATTGTGTTTTGTGTATCTATCACCGTGTTGTGCTTTTTTCTTCGCCATTTTAAATATCCCTCTCAGGTTTGAGTCCAGCCACTGTCTTCATTCAATCAGGCTTGGGTTCCGCCTTGCTTTTCCTTCTACTGAGGTTCGCATGGCGGCACTGCAGCTTTATAAGGTTATTGTATAGCTCTTCCATTATCAACTGCAGATCATAAAAACTCGTTCGGAAGCTTTACCGACAATTTTGTTTGATCTGCCATAGACGTAGATACCTACCTCATTTTATAAATTTATTTTATTGATACTTTTAATATATATGATATGCAAGAAAGTATTCGTTAAAAGGAAATCGAATAATTATAAATTGGACGTTATTATACGCCCTTATTTAGACAGATGCACTTAATTGTAATCTAACTTGGACTTAAAAAAAATCATTATAGCTCGTTAACTTGCTACAACTGAATATTAAATTATAAAACGTAAAAAAGCGAGTAAAGTGTAAGGGCGTTTGGTTTAAACAGGGTACCAGACGTGAACTGAACCCTTTTTGTACCCTATTCGTTCTTTTTCTGGAAAACGAAATTTCAAAGAAAAAACCATAAAGGAAAGTAAATTCTTTGCAAATAGAACAAAAGAAAAAAAAAACAATTTAATTCTAAAGTATCTTTATAAATAATCATGGCAGTCTGAATCCTCTGAACTAGAGTCATCATTTAGTTGAATTATGATGGGTTGTAAAGAGGGTAATACTACATACTCACCTTCTTCTTTAATAACATGTTCAACACAGTTTTTCCAAAGCTCTTGGCTGTCTGCTGTTAGAACTTTCTTTACGAGTTCTACAACTTCTTTACTCAGTTCTGGAGACTGATTACATTTTCGTAATTCTGATTTTAAGTTTGCCAATATTAAGTCTTTAGGGTTAAATATGCAGTAGTAAGCAGGGTAGTCTGAGAAGAGTTTGCACAGATTGTCAATATAATACATTTTTTCTAACTTTATACCTTTAATAACAGTAAGCAATTCTTTGTTTGTTGGTCCTTTTTACTATCACTGGCAGGAATAGGAATATTTTTTTCAGACATAAAAGCTAAAATTTGAGCTTTTTTACTGCTACTATTTGGTATTTTAAGGAGTTGCCGCGAGTGGTAGGATGCGTTGTTCATAACGATTACTGACTGTGGTGGAATGTAAGGTAAAAGCTGTTCATTAAACCGTTTTTCAAATAATTCTGCTGTCATATCTTCATGATAATCAGCTGCACAGTTTTTAATTTGTTTAGCAGATAATAATGAAGCATTAGGCACGAAACCGTCTTTGCTTTCAGCGTGTACTATTATAATGCGTTTCCCTTTAGAACATGGCCCATTCAAACAGAAATTTTTACTACTGCCAACCCAACCGAAATTTACTACATCGTGACTGTCAAACCATGTTTCATCTAGATAAATTATGTGTCTATTAGAACTTCTGTAGCCTTTTATCTGACGCAAATAATCTTGTCGCCATTGAACTATCCTTGACGATTCGGTGATTGCCATCTGTTTATTCAATTTTTTGTGTTTAAAACCACATGCTGACAAAACTTGACGCAATGTTTCCATATTGATATATAAGTGTATCCTGGAAAATCTGCCACCTTTTGCTGTATTACTTCCAATGTCGGAACCCTGTTCTCCTTATATAAACTATAAATTGTCCTTCGTATAAAATCTTGGGTAGCTCTGTCAACTGATTTCAGTTTTTCGGTTTTATGAATAATCCACAGCAACCCCTTTCGTGACTACCGGATAAACGGAAAATTTATTTACTTTAGTTAATTCAGCAATTGTTATTATAAACGCATTATTAGACTGCTGAATATTTTCCTTTTTTAAACATTCGAATATATTTAAAATAACTTGTTGTGTTTGTATATCTAAATCCATATCGTTAAAGTCATACCTGTCTTTAATCTCACTACACTGTGCAATTTCATTTTCTTCATTCGCCCATGGTCTAAAGAACGCCATATTTATATTTATTAAAAGAAATTTAAAATAAACCAACCACACATACAAAACACACCGCATGACAGTACTCCACTGATATCGCAGACTGTCTTCCAGGAATATTTTCGAACACCTGCCTTCCGTAAACCTTCGGCCAATACAGTGCATTTAACGATTCCATGTTTTCATTGGTAAACAACTGATGGTTCGTTTAATATTTACCGCTTTGTATAAGGGAAGTAAACATTATTTTTCGTTTCTTAATTTGGCATGAGTACCGTGCGTATATATTAAATATTGATGATTCCCCACATAACTGTGTTCTGCAATTGATAATGGAAGGACTATACCATCATTTGGATGTCCTACTGCATTCACTAAACTCATGCATTCTATGCATTTATTCCACCGTCTTTACTGGGCCCTGAGCTCTGTGAGTTCGGTCACCCGGTCTAGTCAGTGCTGAGCCTGTGAAAGGTGTTCGTATTCAGCCGGCTTAAATTAAAATGTAAGTGAAACTATATTTGGGCACATTACAAAAATGAATACTTTTAATTAAAACATGAGTCTTGATTTTTGTAGATTAATTTGTTTTAGTTTAAAAACGAACACAAACCGCAAAACACATTTGCCAAAATTTAGGTTAATTAACAAGAAGTGTAATTTGCATTAAAAAACGTATGTTATTCAAACTAGAGATCAACTTTCAAGTAGAAGTTAGTTAACCTTCAAGTTAACATTATACTGACCAACCTTAGACTAATAATAATAGGTCAAAGTTATTATCCCTTTCACTTTACCCCAGATTCCTAGTGACAAATGGAGGGTGCCCAAATGCTGGGAAACTAAATTAGAGGATGATGGGGGTATTAAATGATGAAAGTATAATCAAAGGCGTCGTTTTAAAATTATCTACTTAAGTTAATCATTGACTTTCTAACAAATAAAAAATCACAAACAAATATTTAAAAAACTTTTATTAGATGTTAGATATTATATCTATCTTATTATGAAGAGTTTTAATACTATTTTTAAAGAACAGAACTTGCTTCATAGTATATCCAAAAGTGTAGTGGTGAGTGTAATAGTGCCGGGTTGAAATAACATTTGCAAGTTATACCCAGTTTTTATAGGTCGTATACTTTATTTATGCAAGTTTAATTCACAACGTTTATAAATTGGTCTGAATCATCGATGTTTTCAGCATTGGTTTTCCGATATTAAACCCTGCTTATTCCAAAGCAGCGCCCATAAAATCCTAAAAAACTTCAACACCATAATTTATTAAATTTTTTCTTTGTTTAAAATTAAAATACAAATTTAAATTAAATCAGGTTATTCTAGATGATTCCTGATTATTAATAAAAACTTTGAATAAAATCTTATAAAGTTAGTAATCGAAGTTGATGACAGGTAGGTAGAATAAAAACATACGTAAAAGTCAGTATGGAAAATAAACAACAAATTAAACAAAAATGTAACTACGAAAATAAATCAAACTCAAATGTGATAGACGGAAAATAAAATTAATTAAACTCAAAGCACAGAAGAAAGAAAAATACAGAAAAGAAAGTAATGGTCGGAACTTTGAAGTTGAAAGGATAGAAATATTTTACCTTGAGTTCCACCACAGAGATACTCTGAGAAAACGTAATTATTCACAGTATACGCGAACGTAGCTATTCACTGAACCTACACTGCGAAAACTACATTTCTCTTTTACATAACTATGTGTCATATTTTATGAAAATTTCCATGAAAGCATTTGATACTATTCTCGATTAAAGTAAATTATTTTTTGATTTGTAGCACTTCCGACAGAGGTTTCAAAAATAAAAATTATAAAGTTTTAAACAATAACTTATTTTACCCTGTCATAATGAACTATTAATATTGTACCACAAATCTCACTAGTCATTTATGATCCATAAGTGTAAATCAATTGGGATAATTGTTAAAAAATCATTAGCTTAAGCGTATTTTAGGGATTTTATGAATAAAAAAAAAAAACTAAAAAAACGTGCATTTATGCAATTGATAAGTTTACAATCTAGTGCATGTATTTTAATAAAATAGAATTGTTTGAAAATTAAAATAATTAAAATTGTTTACACAGATTTATAGAGCAAGCCTAATTTGTAATACATAGATAAGTAGCTTTATTAAAATAGCTGTATCCTAATATACAACAAAAATATAGAATAATTATATAAACGGTACTTATAAAAAATATTAAATAATGAGTAATTATTTTTCTTCTTTTTGCACCAAACAAACGTTTTCTCAACGTTGCTATCTTCAGTCGCAGTCTCTGCTTTCTTAGAGTGTTTGATGATAACACATTACTCGTTTGAATTTGTGCTGTTATACAAGGTAGAGAAACAGATGGTTGACTAAGCACTTGTTCAATAAATTCTACTTCTGCTGAAGTTGAGGGTAGACACAAGTTGTCTTTGCCTTCTTCGCCATGAACAACAAATTTCTCTAAAAAAAGAAAGAGGAACCAAATTTTTATCAGATCAACCAGTGTCAAGAAGGTGCATCATTTGTCAGAATTAAATGTTTGAGTCACACTTTTTTAGCCAAATGAAATTTAAAATAATTTTATAAAATGTGAATATATTTCTGTGCCTAGATGGTAAACTGCACTGTCATTCTAGTCAACTTTTTAGTACAGCAGATTGAATGTTGTTAAATTATTAAATTTCAACTAGATATGCATTTAGACACCCATTTATTGTCACAATATTTATATTTTTTATTAACCTAACTACTAAAACTACTTTATTTTAATTTGCATAAGTTGTTGTATATCGACATAGTGCAGTTTACCTCCGAGGTAGTTCTACAAAATGGAATGTATGGGTTGATATTCTAAGATTATTAGTACTTATCATTTTATTTTTTAAACTACTAAATGTAATGTAAAAAATGACAAGACGAGTAGCAAACTTTTTGTTACATTTAACTATAAATTATATTTATTTACCTTGCAAAACTGTAACTCTTTTCGTTGGTTATAAATGCATTTGCAAATAATCGTTTTCTTGTTCCTGACTGATAAACGAATTTTTCCTGAAAGTGTAGTTCACAAATTTTGTAATTTTTACTTAAGTGTTCAACACCATTTCCCAATAAGTTCTCTCTATTTGCTGCCTTAAGCCACAATTAAAGTCTGAAAAATACATACAATCGTACTACCATGGTATGGCAAGGTCAATTCCTATTTAACCATCAAGATTTCATACCTACCTCACTGGATCTTTCACAAGAGTAAACAATCCTTCTTTAACACCTATTCTTGAGGTACATCCACGATAAATACAAGTATATCCTCCTCCTCTTTGACGCGGCATTGTTTATAAACCTTATCTTAATACGTACAATAAAGTCTTAAATTAACAACTCAACAATTAAAAACATCAACCAAAACTTAAAAGTAAACAACTAAAAAAACGTAAAAGTTATCAGAATATTCGCTAAAAATAACCAAAAATTCAAAACGACAAATAAAGACACGACAGGAAAAAAATATTGATTTTCCAACAGCGACAGCAGTGACAGCTTCGTTGATCTGCTCTAAAAGTGTGCACTGTTGCACTTCGAACAAGTAACAAATCTACGGTTCAATTTTGACAATGCTCCACCATGAAGAAGGTATGTCTTCGGTTGCTAGGTTCTTGTTTTAGCCCTATGTTTCTTTTCTGTATTGTTCTTTCTGTGATCAAAGCCAATATCACATAATGCAAGAAAGAGATAGGTTCTCGTTTCCAGTCTCTAATGGAATTAACAAATATCACTCATTTCACCAGTATACAATAAAGTTAGTTACGAAGAGAATAAGAATTCAAGTAGTGAAATGGTGTCGCCATCTGTTCCTAGTAAGCAAAATCAAAGGGCGGAGTTTGATTTATTTTCGTTTTTACAAATTGCCCGCCTGGTCTTTTTGATTCCACCTAGTTTTCTAACTGGGTAATACAACGCCCTTTAATTTTGCTTACTAGGAACAGATGGCGACACCATTTCACTACTTGAACTCCTATTCTCTTTGCAACTAACTTTATTGTATACTGGTGAAATGGGTAGCATTTGTTAATTCCATTAGAGACTGGAATTGAGAACCTATCTATTTCTTGCTGAAGAGTCCTAATAAGGACGAAACCGGTCCAATAATGCTGTTCTCCTTAGTGAGCAAAATCAAAGGTAGAGTGTTGAAATTTAATTTCTAACTCTACTGTTTTTCCTTCGGATATAATTCAATACCTGTTGGGGGTATTAGCCAAAGGAGTAGTTGTTTTCTAAAGGGAAACGGTCGCTCATAATTATGTGATATTGGCTTTGAGTTTTATTCATTTTATTTAAAAATGTAACTATTTAACGGTAACATTAAAAATCTATAATATTGAAAGTGATACATTTTCCTATATCCGACATATTGGTAGTAAAAAGAGCTTAGTCACATGGACGGGACAGATGCGGACTCGTACATTTGCGATCATAATCGTTTTCATGTGTTTTTACAGTAATACAAGTTTTTTTCTAAAAACCCTCTTCAATTAAGAAATCTTTTAAGAATTCTTAACGACTAAAAAAATGTAAACTCTAACAAATGGCCTGTGCACGCCAATGGCTCCAAACATTTTGTTTCCTTCTAACCACACGTATTAATTTGTGAATTAATCATGAGGAGCATGTTTATAATCCATTATAAACTTTAGACTAATCACCCGAGATTGATTACGAACTCTGCTCTTTCTGCTCTCTCTTCTCCATTTTCCACTTAAAATGACAATGCAAAACCAAAGTAATTGAGAATTTTCCAGAATATAAATATTTGATATACAATTTAATTAGGCTGGAGGTAATAAGATATTCAAAATTGGAATTGCGACAAATGTGATAACTTTTCGTCGATATAAATTGCGAATATTGTAAATTAAATTTGTATTATTCAAATTTATAATGATGAGATGATGACGATGTCAAAAGAAACAAACAAAATTGTGCAGTTGTTGGGAAATTAAATATCGGATAACGAATTAGCATTGTTAGAGCTTCCAAGCGGCCCCATAGGCCCCGTACATTTTTGAGTGTACCTGCATGATAATGATTGCCTATAGCATTGTTTGGAATATCAGGGTATACAACAAAAGTTTTTCTATTAAACTTTTATCTTACTACTTCTTTTGCGCAGAGATGTATTCAAACTTTTATTTATTTTAGTTCACTGAAATTCTAGTATTTTGTTTGGCAACCTAAAAATCTAGTTTCTCAAATATTTTTTGTTTTAAAGCAGTCTGTATATTAGGCAATTTGCATAGTCCAAGCGGCGACCGCCATAAAAAGGTGGTTAACCAGAATAAGTACAAAAATATATTTTATTACTTTTTAGGTATTAGATAAATAACAAACCATCGGTCTGCTAGTCTATGACTTGTTTAATTTTTTTTTTTTAAATAAATTTTGTATTTTATTTTTTGTAAAGTAATGTATTTTTCTGACATTTAAATTTTACAAAGCATTATTTAGTGAAATAGCAGATAAACATTCCGATGATATTAAATTTGGCACACATAAATCTATTCATTTAGAAGAGAAAATTTTAAACTCTTAGGGAGATAAGATTATTATTGAAGCTTTTCCAGTAAACATAAAAAACAAAGTAAATTATAAGCTTAATATTGATATATGTAATTTAATCCACTCATCAGCAATAAAAAATAATTCAGAAAAATATCAATTGCGTGATACAGCATACGAATTACATAATAGTATAAAATCTTTGCCTGACAAAAAATTTCCAAATAAATTAACTACAGATGACAAATTTTCAGGAGAATGTGATATACCTGAAGTATTATATGACTTTATTAGTGCACTTGTTGAAGGACCCGACGTAAGAAGACAAAAGACTAATGATGACGATGCGAGAATAAAATCACTTTGTAAGATATTATCTTTATTGTGACAAAAGGCAGAATAAAGCCACCAATACAACTAAAGCTGGGCTTAACAATTAAATCATTAACAAACAGCCGAAAAATATTAACTATTTAAAATAAACTTGGACACACAGTATAGCATATACAACTGCAGAAGAATTAGAAACAGAATTAACTTTTACATCGCATGAAACAAGTACGTTGATACCTTCAAATATACAATGTTGTAATAATCTCAGTACAAATATTGCTTTCGATAACTATGATCGTTATATGAATACTTTGAATGGTAAAGGTACTCTTCATGACACAGTAGGAATTATTTATCAATTTAAATCAAGTGATTCTTTAGAATCTACTGTATCTACTGTATCTACTGTATCCGATACTGATGGAGGGCGTAAAATAAGTACGGAAGAAATACCAAAGAAGCGACGAAAAATCGATGGAGTTCCTAGAGAAGTTTAACCCTATTATAAAAAATTTATTAAGAAAACATCATTGATATATCTCAATGATATTCAAAAAGTTTCAGAAGATTGTTTACCAACTATACTAAATGCTAATTTAAGAGACTTAATATGGACAATTTCTTTGAATTAAACGCTTAATTATAAGACTTTAATTGATAATAGTGAACAACAAATGTTTGATTATTTACCACAAATAAATGCCGCACCAGATCGTTCCGTAACTGTGAGACATTGGTGTATGCTCAAAAAATAGCAAAAGAATGTAATCAAGAGCATATTATTCTCACCTATGATTTAGGAATAGTTAATAAACAGTACATTAGTTAAACTAGAAAACAATTTTTAAGACCATAAATCTTAAAAAGAAATATGATGATGGGCTCCTTCTACTGTTATACAACAATTACCTTCTTATTATATTATATAAGATTTGCTAACTTAGAACCTAAGAACTTCAGAAAACTTTTTTAACCTTCACAAAATCATTTTTAACAAAATTGAAATAGAATTTTATAAACAATTCTAAAATCGATTTGTTTGTTTTTAGTAGTGATGAGAAAATATTTTTCTATGATTCTGTTGTAAAATAGGCTTCAAAAATCAAGAAAAATTCAAAAATTGATCGAAAAAAAGAGCAGTAGAGATGTGGTTGCTTAATCTTGGTCTGGCAGAATTTTAGTCAAGTATGAACGTACCAGACCAATTTTATTCGAAAGAGGAATAAAAAATAAACATTTTGACGTTTAATTTTTTCTTATACCTTGTATAGAAAATTTGTTGTTGTAATAAATTTGTTGGGGGTGGTCTGACAAACAGTTTCGTCAAGAATAAGAACGCCAGACTTGAATTTCTATATTTATCTAATCAAAACCCCATCGTAAACTAAAAAATTATGTTTAAGTTATGTAGATCAATTTTACAAAAAAATAAAATACAAATTTTATTTAAAAAAAAATTTGAGAAGTCCTAGACTACCAGACCGATAATTTGTTATTCATCTAATACCCAAAAAGTAATAAAATATATTTTTGTACTTATTCTGGTTGACCACCTTTTTACGGCGGTCGCCGCTTGGACTAGCACAGCTACATATACATTCTGTTTTCTTTCTATAAATTCACTGACACATTTTATGTAAATAGGCATTTTGATCTATAATTATAATGTTAAAAATTAGACGAGTAGGGGAAACCGGGATTAGTTGTTCACATTTTGACGTTTAGTTTTTTTTTAAACAAGGATGTATTGGGAATAATTAAAAAAATATATTGATAATTATATATAATTACACTATTTATTTCAATAAAAAAAAAACTTAAATTTTCATTTTGACACTAATAAAATTAATATTTATAATACCTCATGTCGTTCTGCCCAATTTACCCCGTGTGTGGGGCTAGTTAGTCAATCTGCTGGGGTAAGTTGAACATACTGGTGCTGCCATGGTTTTCAAGTGATACAATGTTTTCTCATATACACGCAACAACAACCAAAAATGTTAAATCTTTAATAATAGAAAACTGTCACAAAACAAGTTTATTTAAAACACAAAAACCAACATAAACTGCTTGAAAAGTTAATTATCTGAAACTGCATCTGAATTACAATTATGGCATGTGTAAAATAGATCAGAATCTGCGCAATTTTCGTGAGCCCAAAACGTATACGTGGTGCATTGGATCCATTTTATTTTTTTGGACGACTAATCGATCAATGTTCCATACAAACAAGGCAAAATGTTTCGTCCTCGTCTGCCAAACTAACTTCTGCTTTATTTTTTTCGTGGACCTCTTCATTATTTATTTTCCTTTCTTGTTATTCGACTTATCAAATACATTTTTCTTAGTTTGTTTTGTCTTCTTCTCATGTGCTTCATTTTTTCCTGTTCCAAAGGTAATTGATAGGCGTGTCAGTTAAAATTGCAGACACCCTTTTTCGTTTATTAATTTTCATTTCAAAATACTTTTTTTGCCCTGCAAACGCTACAAAATATGTTTTTCTTACCTTAAAACTATTAAAATGTGTCCTCCAATTTCGATGTTAAAAAAATTTAAACTACATTATTTTGATTAATTTCTTGTTAAAGAAACTTCCTTAAAATATTGAAATTTTAGGTTACTTTTTTGAATTTTATATTTTAAGCAACCTTCGTTTACTGTATTTATTTTCTTAATCAATATTATCAAGTTATTTTTTTGCGTTATCAATATAAATCCAAATAAAATCATATAACACAACCATACATATCATATAACATCGTTTTGAATATGACTGTGTGTACCGTACCCTTTTACCTATTTACATGATATATGTATAAATTCGAAACCTAAAAAACGGTAAAGTGATTTGGGTTGTAGCTTGTACAATATCGGATGCCGAATATAAACGCTTTCGAGCTCCCTCTATCTACGAGTAGTGCTATGATCATATTGCTTTTTATTATGCAACCGAATTTTCAAAAGAATGTCTGACGAAAGTAGATTTGTATTCTTCTAAACTTTTTCTGAATATCCACTGTGGATTTTTTGGATAAGCGCCATCGGGCGCTATTTTAGAGAGATGTCAAAAGATAATTGCTTTCCAGTTAAAATATTTTATACGGTTTTTGCGCGTTAAATGTACCAGTTGATGGTAAATTTTGTTTTGTAAAGCGAATATTTATTTCTAATTACGATTCAAAACAAAAATTTATTTTGTTCAGAAAATATAGTCTGATGTCATTCATAAAAAGTAGTGTCTAGCTTAAATTTAAGAAAATTGATTGAAATATTTAGCAATGAAATGAAAGAAATGTAGTTTTATTGTACATAGATATAGTTTGTTAGTTTAATATTTCGTGAATGGTATTTAAGACATATACTGGTAAATTATTAAGCATGCATTTCTGAATACACTTTGCCTGTCATTGTCAACCTGGCTTTCCACCATAGTTTCTATGATATTTTGTGGGACTCCCTTCTATCTGCGTTCCAATGGATGCTTACAAAAACAGTAGTTTCTGACGTTTTCTTAACTTCGTAGTACCTGTAGTACACACCTGCAGCCTATCCTATTTTGTTCGTCTGTCTGATAAACGAAACGTGTCCACTTAGGTAGTACCTACTTCTCCTTGCGAAAAATAAATCGATTATTAAGTTTTTTTTTTTTAGACTATTCGATAATCGATTAATTGAATATACACCAAGTGACTAAAGTGGCATTTTTTATCCCAAAGCGAAACGTTATTATACTTTTCGTCCCTGTATTGTAACAAAAATGTTCTATATTAAAGTTTTTGCTTGTTACAAAATTAACAGGGAGCACAAAAAGTACAAAAATGTGACTTTTACCTCACAATATAATAAAACAATTGTTTCATTATCTTATTAATATGTATTTGAATTAAATATTAAGTGATAATCGACAAATAAATAACAAACGAATGTAAGGTTGAAAATCAATTAAACAATATCGATATATCGATTAATCTAAAAATTGATTATTTGAAAATAACTGATTAATGGAAAATAATCGACCTCTCGATTAATCTGAAACAATCAATTAAACGATAATAATCGTTTACTCCTCGAAAATAATCTAATATTTGAATAATCGAATTATCGAAAATAATCGATTAATTGAATAAACAATTGATCGAAACAATCGATTATTTTAAATTACTGGATTTTAAATTATCGATAATAGATTTTTTTTGTAATTGCCTAGTCCTGTAAAGAGACCGAGGCAGGCGAAATTTATTTTTATCAATTAAAACTTGAGGTAATTTACAAGTAATAGTGTCTAGAATAGCACAAGAAATTTTAAATTTTTTCGAATTTTCCTTGTAATATACTACAATGTCTACCATTTCTCCTGAAAAGGTAGATGTAAACCTATTCCTGTAATATTTAATTGCTTTTTAAATGAAGTATAGTGGAGTTTTTTAACAAGGTTCTTAGTAGGGTTGCCAGACGTCACGATTTCGGCGTGGCAGCCACACTTTTTGACTTGCCTGCACGCTTTTTTTGAAAATTCCACGCTTTTTAAAAGCCGCAAAAATAGACCAGGTATAAGACCCTCGTTTGTACGAAATATAAGTAGAGGACTCGATTTTATGAAATTTTTTTTTTTAGAAATGTTCAGAAAAAAGGACCTGATTATACAAAAATGTTCGACTCGTTTTAGGAAAAATAAGCTTTGGACTTTTTTTTTTTATAAATGGTCACAAAATTTGGACCTGACTATAAAAAAATGCTCACGGTTGCCACGCTTTTCACTTCCAGAAATGTGGCAACCCTAGTTATTAGTGACAAATGAATGCTGGCTGCCATGGTCCAACACTGCCTTGGCTGACACCTTGATACCTTTTAGCTTATAACAATAAAATTCCACAGTGCCTAATAAAACAGGTGATGATTCGGTTCTAAGTGCTGAAAGACTTTGAGAAGTGGTTGTATTTTGAGGAGGTGGATTTGAGGTGTTTAGACTAGTTTGAGAAGCGTGTAAGTAACTTTGAGCTCTATTATTATTGTTTCCATACGTATTTATGTTTCGATTGGTAGCAGCGTAATTAGAACGTTGACCTGAATGCCCTGAAGTGTGCCTTGCTGAATAATTAGTGTTTCTAGGGTTTTCAGATGATGAGTTATTAGTGGTTTGATTAAGATTTTGGGAATGGAGTAATGTATGATGCTGGTTATTGCAAATTAAGCAACCCCTACTAATGCATTCATTGTACATATGCCGACTACCTTAACAATTAAATTACAGAATTATTTTTTAAAAAGTTTCGTTTTTCATTCCAAGAAAGTGCTTTAAACTGTTCACATGTATAAATTTTGTGACTTTCCTTACAATACAAGCGCTCTTGCGCAATATAATTAGTCGTTGAGGCAATAGCCTTAATGTTTGCATGTAAGCTAGTCTTTTGCGATCAACATTGTCTACAGAATTAAGATTTTCGAGCTATGTGCATCTTTCATCTACACAATTCAAAAATTCCGTAAAGGAGGGAAGTGTATTGTTATCGCGATTAAATTCAAAAGCCGTTTCTGTAGAAAAATCCACCTTTTTCTTCAAAGAAAAAAATAAAAAAGTGTGTAAAAGTTGTTTAGGTTAGATTTAAATTTTGTAATTCTTTATAGTTTTTCACAATAGTTGTATGAAATTCTCTGTTTTGCAGAGCCATTTTGCACAGGAGAAATTTCAATATTTGAATGTGTTAAAAGTGCTGTCGCGTCTCTTTCATCGGTTTGCTGTCCCAACTGTACTTCATGCGTTCAGACCTTAGATAAAAGAGACCAGAGATATAACATACACCTGTTTTAAACCTGCGCAAATGTTGCCAATTTCTAAAGAAGGGTTAACGGAGTGGGGGAACTGGGCGGCGACCCGAACTCTGTGACAGGGACCGGACTTTGTTTATTAGCATCTTAATGAACTATTAGGTTTATTTAAAAGGTGTTTAATCGAATTTTGTATTATGAAATAAAATTAACGTGATTTTTTAATATCAAACAGATGCCACGACATTTTATGTAAAGAGAAGACCTTTTATAGAATATTTCGTTAGCGTTTATTTACTACGGACTTTTCTGCAAGAGATTACAGTAAAATGTTGAAATAGAATATATTGTTAATAGAGCAAAAAATGTTACTCATTGTCTACGAGTATTATAAAAATAGCATGTGCGCAGGCTAATACTGCAAATCTACCCTTATGAGTTGAACATTATATTTTTTCTACGGCTATTACATATTATTAAAAATTAGTCAAAATGAAAAAATGCTGTTTTGTATTGTAACCTCAGAAAAAAGTATATTAAGGCTTCTTTCTTTAAGAATATTAATTATTATAAAGGATGAGTCACATAAAACTCTAGAAATGCATATGTCTGAAACCAGATAACATTTTAAAATTTAAATCTATTAAAAGTCATTTGGTCGCTAGGGATGAGTGATTATCGAAATAAATTATCGATCATTAAAAATAATCGATTATTTTCGATCAATCGATTATTTTCAAACATATTTTTTGTCATTTCCTTTAAAATCGACTACTTGATTATCTTTGAAAAATCAAAAATAATCGATTAATTAAAAAGCCAATTAGCCGATAAATCAGTGTTTACAAAATATAATATAAATAGAATTATCGTTTTATTTAAATAATCGATTATTTTCAAATAAACCATTTTTTTTTCGTCCATGGAAACAGATTATTCGATAATCTTTGAAAAATCGAAAATAATCGATTTATTAAAAATAATCGATTAATTAAAAAGTCGATTAACTGATAAATCGATTTAAAAAAAAACAGAATGATCGATTATTTTAAATAATTGATTATTTTCGATCAATCGATTATTATCAATAATCTATTTTCATTGTATTTCCTTTAAAATCGTTAATTCCATTATCTTTAAAATACCGAAAATAATCGATAATTCCAAAATAATCGCCTAATCGAAAATAATCAATTAATTAAGAAGCCGATTCTATGATAAATCGATTATTACGAATAATCTATTTTATTGTATTTCAAAAATAATCGATTAATTAAAAAGTCGATTAACTGACAAATCGATTTTCAAAAAAAAACAGAATGATCGATTATTTTAAATAATCGATTATTTTCGATCAATCGATTATTATCAATAATCTATTTTTATTGTATTTCCTTTAAAATCGATAATTCGATTATCTTTGAAATACCAAAAATAATCAATAATTCCAAAATAATCGCCTAATCGAAAATAACCAATTAATTAAGAAGCCGATTCTATGATAAATCGATTTTCCAAAAATAAAACGAATTATCTATTATTTTCTAATAATCCTTTTTTCATATTTCCTTTGAAATTGATTATTCGATTATCGAAAATAATTGATTATTAAAAAGCTGATTATCCAATAAATCGATAATTTTAAAAAAATAACCAAAATATCGATTATGTAAAATAACCGATTATATTCAATCGATTATTTTCATATAATATCTTTGAAAAATCAAAAATAATCAAATAATTAAAAAACCGATTAAACGATAAATCGATTATTTTGAATAAATCTACTTTTTTTGTATTTCCTTTAAAATCGATTAATACATTATCTTAAAAAAAACGAAAATAATTTATTAAAAACAGCGGATAAATCGATTTTCATTAAAAAATATCAGAATTATCGATAAATCGAATATTTTTGTAACCCCTATCGGTCGCTTGCTTTTATCTGAGCATTTAGCTCCAAAATTTAGAGATTCGGATTTTTTGATCCAGTTATCTGTGAAATCGCATTCGATTGTATAATAAATAAATATTGCTAAATTTTGGATTTTTTTTAGTAAACGAAAATTATGTTCGAGTTGTTTAGGGGTTTGTAATGTAACATTTTATTAACGTGACAAAGGGTCGATTCCACCGTTGTGTTAAACGAAGTTTAAAATGACATTTTTACATTAATACTGTCATTTTAATCTCCGTTTAACACAACGGTGGAATTGGACCTAACTTCTGTAACTTTAGTATTTTTTTTTGCTTATACTAGATTACTTTGTTTTAAGACTGAAAATTCAATGTCACTTTCGATTTGACCGCAAATAAGATGAACCTTGAAATTTTAAGTAGGTCATCCTGTATTTCATCTAATATTCTTATAAAAATACCTTATAAAAATAAAATTTAGCTAGCAACTATGATTCTTTACCTCTTATTTATCTACCAAAAAGGGCTAAAAACTATCTTTAGAAAACATTCTTATAAAACTACTTTTTAAATACAAAATTTCGTTAGCAATAATGCCTATTTACTATTTATTTAAATTAAATGTTCAAAATTTTACCCTTTTGTAAATTTATGTAAGTAAAATGAAATCTGATTTCTGATTCTTAATATTTATTGAAACCCCTTAATGCGGATCTGAAGTATTCAGCCCAGAGAATCATGGCGCTTTATGTCAAAACGTTAATAAATATTTACCACTGAAAACGAATATATTCATAACAGTAGTACTTGTATTATAAGTACATACAATTTTTCAAGATACATCGTGACATTTTGAACTTGAAATTGAATAACTAGAACACTTTAAATTGCTAAAATACCAACAAATAAATCAAAAAACAGCTGTCAATGGTGATTAAACTCAGGTGGAGGTGATCGCTGAATGAAAATCGGAGCAATTCGGGTAGCGTCGTGCAACAATGATTTTCAATTGGTGGGTTACTTTGGCTTAAAATAGACAACATGCGCAGTGTGCAATGTTACATCTTCGGTCTCTTTAATCTAAGGTTCAGACGTAAAGAGACCGTTTTCGTTAGCTTTACGCGGTCACTTGCTGCGGTCACTTGCTGCGGTCTCTTGTCGCGGTCTCGCCTTCTCAAATGGTACATTCAATCATTTAATAATTGGCGACACCATTTCACTACTTGAATTCTTATTCTCTTCATAACCAACTTTATTGTATACTGGTGAAATGTGTAGCATTTGTTAATTCCATTAGAGACTGGAATTGAGAACCTATCTATTTCTTGCTGAAGAGTCCTAATAAGGACAAAACCGGTCCAAGAATAATATTCTCCTTAGTAAACAAAATCAAAGGTAGAGAGTGTTGAAATTTAATTTCTATCTCTGCTGTCTTTCCTTCGGATATAATTCAATATCTGTTGCGGTATTAGCCAAAGGAGTAGTTGTTTTCTGAAGGGAAACGATCGTTGGTATTTATGTGATATTGGCTTTGAGTTTTATTCATTTTATTTATTAATTTGTTTGCCTTCATGAACATTTCTAAAAGCTGATGCTTCTAAATGGTTAAAAATTTCTAACCAACTAAGTCAACTATTCTTATTTGGGTGCTTCTCTGTAAACTGGACAATTCGGTCTGAGAAAGTAACTAGACCACTTTTGTGCTTATATATTTAAAAAATTGGATTATTTGGATATATATCTACCTGTTTAAAAATAAGCAACAGATAAACCAATAGTAGTTTGTGCAACAAGAGTGGATATGATGGCCATATCGCACGAAGACGAAATTTGAGCACGACGCCATGGGCAAAGTGTTCAATCGTCTGAGTGCTATGTGAATAGTATATTTTTTCTACGACCCACCAACGAAAATTTACAAATAAAACAAATATTTCTGGTTATTAAGACAAAATAAGTAATATTAAAATAATTTATGACTTTTAATAATTTTGAAAATAAAATAAATGAAATAAAAAAGTTCATTTTATTTGGTGATTGGTGGATTTAATTTTTTTTGCAGTGTTTTCATTACCTAAAATGGATATGAAATACATTCGTTTAGTTGAAGGCAATAGCATACTTTTTCGTTTTGTAATCTGTGCGTAGATAAGCTTATATCTATGTGGGTGTTGAAAAAAATAATTCCATTACTTTATAATGTATTAAGCATTTTCTAAAACATTGATACAGGGGACTATTACCTATGGCAGGTGTATTTAAATATAAAACAGCGTTGTTGTAACAATAATTTTTATTTTCATAAGCTTGGGAGTTTAGGAATTAGGTAATTGAACAATAAAGAAACAAAAAACAGTTTTTTATAATATTCTAACTCTAACATTTTAATGTAATATCACATTTAGTCTTACATTATAGAACCTGTCATTATAATTAGAAAAAAATAGTATCACATCAATAAGGCACAAATAGATAAAGAAAAATAGAATCAAATGAGTATAGTTAAATTAAAAATGATCATTTTTCAAAATCATTTACAGGTGAAACAAATTTGTAAAATACATTTTTTCTTTTTAAAAGAATATTTGGAATAGGGAGTTTTTTTATTACCTGGTCCACTCTAATATCTGCTACATTGTCTAGATCAATTTTATACAGGGCGAGGCACCGAAAACGAAACAGATCGCATATCTTGAAGACACATTTTTTTTTGGAGAAAATGCAAAAAGAGGTCGATTTTTATTTCAAAAGGGACATCTATCGATCATATCCTCAACTATCCTACATCCCTCCCCACCTCCCTGTCACTATTACCAATGAAATTGAAATAGGGAAAGTACTAAGTGTGACACATCATTGAAAAGGTAATTTTATAAGGAATTTTACTGTGTGACATGTAACAGTTCAAATAAGTGTATTGTCATGTGAAAGCCAAATTTAAAAATTTAATGCCTAATTACCTTTGAAATAAAATTGAACTTACTACGCCTATGTTTTCGTAAAATAAAAATATGGGTTTTATTTCCATAACTATCAGGTCTGTTTTTTAGTTTAGCGTCATTAATACTTCAAGTCTATTAGCAAGTAAAACAAAAATGGTTTATTCCATTCAGGAGAGAGTAGAAATTGTTGAATATTATTTAAAAAATAACGAATGTGCTAACACTGCCTGTACAATAATTTTCAATGAGCGGCACCCAAACAAACAGGTTAAACGTAAGTACGTTTTGGAACTTATTTCAAAATTTCGACAAACAGGATCTGTTCAAAATAAAAAACGGCAGATTCAAAATCCAGTAAGAAACGAAGCCGTAGAGGTAGCCGTTTTAGGACAAGTTGTTGCAGATCCAACTCTTAGTATAAGAAAGCTGGCAGAATTATCTGGAGTAAGTGACCGTACCGTCAGGAGTATTTTGAAAGCCAACAAATTCTATCAATATAAAATTCATTTAGTTCAGGAACTTAACGAAGACGATTATGATCGCCGCTTGCAATTTTGTGAAATCATGAGCGAGCATGCTATACAAGATCCACAATTTATTTATGACATTTGTTGTTCAGATGAATGTAGTTTTTATGTTAACGGGACTATCAATCGACATAATTGTCGATACTGGTCAGATTCCAATCCAAGAGTATTTCATGAAACGCATACTCAACACCCAGAAAAGTTAAACGTTTGGGCTGGAATATTTGGCGATCGGATTGTTGGTCCATTATTTTTACCAGGTACTTTAACTGGGGATATGTATTTGGAATTATTCGAAAACACCGTTGATCCACTGTTAACAGACATAATAGAAAACGATAACCGATACCTTGAAGATCAACCTAATATTTCAACAGGACGGGGCTCCTCCACATTTTGCTGCAGCGGTTCGTCAGTACTTAAATGAAAACTTTCCTAGACATTGGATTGGACGAAGAGGATTTATTGAATGGCCCCCACGATCTCCTGATCTGTCCCCCTTAGATTAATTTTTATGGGGATACCTAAAAAGTAAAATATACTCCACTCAGCCAGGTTCCTTAGAAGAGTTACGTGAACGTATTATTACCGAATGTCGTCAAATAACTCCAGAAATGTTCCAAAACGTCGGACAAAGATTTGAGAATAATTTATATTCGTGTATGGAATTTAATGGACAACACTTTGAGCATTTACTTTGAAGTATTTTAGTTTTTAATTATGTTAGTTGTCCTAAATTTTTCAATTTAATTTTTATGTTCGCTTTTCTATTATTTTTTTTATTTTTATTATCTATTAATGAGTTTTACTTTCAAATGACGTATCATTATTTAAAATTCGGAAACTTTTTCCGCAAAATGGTTTCAAAATAAAAAATTACGTAATAAACTGTCACACAGTCAAATTCCTTATAAAATAACCTTTTCAATGATGTGTCACACTTAGTACTTCCCCAATTTCAATTTCATTGGTAATAGTGACAGAGGGGTGGGGAGAGATGTAGGATAGTTGAGGATATGATCGAAAGATGTCCCCTTTGAAATAAAAATCGACCTCTTTTTGTATTTTCTCCAAAAAAAATGTGTTCAAGATATGCGATCTGTTTTGTTTTCGGTGCCTCACCCTGTATATTTGACCTCTACTATCATAGAGCCTGAAAAATGTCACACGAATTTTGCCATCTTCTTTATCGATCTACATAGTTTCATTCATATTGTTAACTTGCATTCACTCATTAACGTAAAATCAATTTATAATAATTGCTTAGCATATCAAAACTTTCCAAAATTTTTTTTTATAAACATTTTAAACATGCTTTCCAATTTCAAAAAATTTTACAATAACTTCCTAATATTGGCAAACATCCTGACAGCTTGTCAGAGGTCAGTTTTAGACATCTTTTCCAAAATTATAAATTTGTAATCCATTTTCAGTTTTTTTGTTACTTAATTAGATGTCGTTTGTTTTTTGCCTTTTTACTTTTACTTTGATGTTCTTCTTTATAAATTTTGACGAATGAGTAATTTTATACTTTTAATTATTTTCAATTATTGTGTTACAGTGGTTCTCTTTTTTTATAGTGTCCCGATGATGACTTAAATAGCCGAAAGCGCTTGAAAGAATTTATCAAAATCGCTAAAACACCAGTATCTGAGGCTCTCGTTTTCAAAGTGGAAATGTACTACTAAATAGTTTCTGACTTATTTCTTCGATACTCAATTTTGTCATGAATTTATTGATGCCGAAAAATAAAGTTAAATTATGTTAATCTTTTTTTAACTTTACAGCAAATTTAAATTTTTAAAAAATATTCAGTCTTATTTAAAAAAAAAAACATCTAAATAGCCCAAACCACAAATCACACCGATAAATGGTGTTAACGACTGGCGCGAGTCTAAATATTTATTCCATAATAAGAAACTGCATCCAAATAAATTAAATTTCCGAACCGATATGATCTTGAACTTGCCGTGACCGATCAACGAGGTTTATTATTATTAAGTGCGGAAAATTTTACGAACCATATGCTAACGACTTTTAATGTGCATAGATTGAGATATTTATAAATTCCTCTCACTTTGATTGATTGTGAATAGTAACTTTGTGTGCACTGCTGATCGCTGAAACCTAATCCAGTTACAAGGTGGGCTATAAGAACAGGAAATGTAAAAATGCAATTATTTCTTAAAATAGTTGCATTTAATTAACTTTCGGAGTGCATACATAGGGCCTATTTGATCTCAAACTTCTAAATTTTGATATGAAACATGCAAATATTTTTTTATTTTTTTTTTCTTCTAGTTACCTGTTCCGTTACCCTACTTTACTGAAATTGGTGTGTTTAGAAAAATTTACCAAACCTAATACAACGCAGTATGCATTGAATTAATAAAAAAAAACAATATACGCCATCTTAGTCGTTCAATAAATTAATAGGAATAAACTTCTAAGTTGTTTGCATTAGAGGGACTAGCTAATCAGGAACTCACCAAATTATGGTCTATTTTTGGGAAAAATGTTTTTTTTTTCAAATGTAGATGTTGTCAAAGTAGGTGCAGTTCCGTAATATTTTGTTTAGTTCTACGAACAATAGTTATTTATGCATTTATTTATGGAATTTTATGCAAAGAGTGAATATTTGATGTTCTTCAGAAGATATAGATGATTTTGAACAAATTAAAAAAAAGATTAACTATGTGATATGGTCACGAACACTTGGAGCGGGTGTACCGATTACAGTTAAAGAATTGCCAACAGAAACGTGACGAATGTCTTTGATAATACGAATTAGATATTGCGAAGATGGTGCGATTTACCTACCCATCAGCTCCAAAATATATGACTAAATGTTTGGCTGTTGAAGCATTGGTTGCTGGACTTGGTGACCATAAAATGCAAATACCACTTCGTCTAGTACGTTACAAAATATTTTTCGATGTCTTGTTCGCTGCTCAAAAGTATGAGACAGCTAGGATGGCTTCTGGTGGATACAAAAAAAAAAATGGGGGGTAAAATGAATGCCGAGTTTCGCCAGACGATTCTAATATTGTAGAATCAGTATTTTACTGGCACCCACCGCACACGTCGTCGGGTGTTAGGCCCAGGCTGAAGATGGGTAAGAAAGGCAGCTATATTTAGATTTATATCTTTTTATTTCGGCGAGTTCTGTTGAGCAAGGTATGTGCTCGGTTTTGTACAGGGTACTTTTAATATTAGCCCATGTATTGCCTCAGTTATAGTCTATTTTTATGTATGAGAGAGTATTAAAATAATAAAGCGTTCGTAATCCGTAGGCGTATCACTTCTTTTAGTAGACAGTTAAAATATTTTTTGAAGTTATTCCTCGAGTATACACTTATATTTTTACCTAATTAACCTGCTTATAACTTCTAAACAGCTGAAGGTAAAAAAGTGCAATTTTTTCTAAAATGTTTTATTTTTCCACAAGGTATGTTAAGAACATTGTGTCAAACGGGTTATGTAGGTATAAGGGTTTAAACTTTGACTTTTAAACAACGTTACGTTCATAAATAATAATTTTAATATAAAAACTACTTCTTACCTACAAATCCAAATCAGAATCGAAATCAGAAGATGAACTGTCGCAACCAATATTTACAATGAGTGGCTCGTACATTTCATCAGTAATATTGTCCAACTTCCACATTTTCTCATTTTCTTTAATCGGATGATTTACTGCCTTTTCTGAGTTTTCAGGCTTCACATTATTTACAGCCTCCAAAAACAACTGTTTAACATCACTCATTTTAAAAGAATTATTTTTTCTTGAAACTTCTCCCTTTATCTGTGCCCATATCAGTTCAATCGGGTTTACTTCGCAATGATATGGTGGTGATCTAACCACCGTCACCCCACGATTTTTTGCAATTTTATCAATTTCATATTTTTTGAATTTCTCTTTATGAAGGGAACACAAATGATACAGTTCTTTTCTCACAGAACCGGGATGGAACTTAATATTCTTTGAATTTAGCCAATTCTGTAAATCTTTTTTTAACCACTTGGTTGTGGGTATTTTTTCTATAAGTCTCGAGTGATAACTTGCATTATCCATTACTATTATACAGTTCTGAGGAAGAAGATCTATAATTTGTTCGAATCACTCTTTAAAGACATCAGCATTCATATCCTCATGGTAGTCACCGGTACGAGTAGATTCAAAAGTCAATAAACCACCTTTAACAAAACCGTTTGAACTATCGATGTGTACTATTATTAGTCTGCGCCCCTTTCCTGATGGTGGATTTAAACCAGTAGATAAATTATTTAAAAAAGCCTGTCTTCGACTAACAGTTTCATCTTGCCAAAATTTATTTGGTTTATGTCTCTCGTTGATCCATGTTTCATCTAAATAAAATATATTTCTTCTTTGGTTTCTCATTTTTTTTATAGTCCTTAGGTAATTTCTTCTCCATACTACAATATCACTTCTTTCTATTAAAATAAACTTTGAACACCTATTTCTTTTAAAAGTTTCCATAGTGTGCTTCGACTCATTTTAGGGTAATCCTTATCATCTCGAACCGTGGCAAGAACTTTGTCTACTGTCGGAAATTCTTTTCTAAAGAAGAACGCATACACTTTCCATCGAAGTCTTTCTTTCAAAAGATTTTCTAATTGAAATTTTGGTTTTCCTGGAGCTTTACGTGCTGTTTGAAACTCGCCACATTTCTCTACTTTAACAACTCTGTAAATCGTAGATTTCCCAACACCAAGCGTACTACTAACTAATTCCACTGTGTCATCAACACTTTTACATAAATGTTTGTCTGTAAATGATTTAAAACAATTAATATTAATGTTTTTTCATTAACTATTAAAGGACCGATTTTTTGTCGTTTACGTGGCCCTTCCAAATTTTCCATGATCATACTAGAATTCACACTGCACCTTGTAAGTTGCAACTAAACGACATTTAGTAAACTGTCAAGAATACACAACTTGGACCTCCTTACTAAATGGAAAACCTATAATCGCATTTTCGGTGAAATTTGTTGGGAAGGTATTTATCTACTTATAATTCGATTACTGTAAGAAATTCTTAAAATTAAAATAAAACAAAATTGACAAATAGGTACTTATTGAAAATAATCTTAAGATACGGCTATGTAATCTTTAATACACAGGACTTTTGGCCTGTCCAAACCTTTTTCTATTGTTCTGTACAGCTTATGTTTATAAAAGGACCAATAAAAGACCCAAAACTTGTAATAGCTCAGGTACATTTATTACAATTTTAGGAAATATTTAGATTATTCTGTAAAAATATTTAAAATGACCGTACTAAGTTTTGCATTAGAAATGCTGTTTTATCACTCTCTCATACATAAAAATGGACTATAGTGTAGGTAATGTCTAAATTTCGTTTAGGTAAAAATTAAATTAAAAGACTCCAGTTTACGTGTTATGAATAGAAGAAGATTGGTGCTCAATACGTATAATTATAATAAGAAAAAGGAAAATGAAAGTAACGCTTAAATCATCTTAAAAGTAATTCTTAAAGTAATGTAACTTAAATTTTATTCTAATTCTATGCCTTAGTTCTTTTGAACTAAATTTCTGCTTAATTGTGATAAATATGATGAGTCGAGCAAAGAATACCTTGCTCAACTTGGACTCTGGCTTCTATTCAACGAACTGGGCGTAGCTCGTCGGGTTCGAATATTTCCAGTGCATTATTGTCCCCCAAAAACTCCAGCATCTGGCTGGCCAGATGTAATGGTTAGACTCCAGCTTGTAGATTTAGTAGTCTTCTCTGCTCCCTGAAGTTGGTACAAATGAAGAGTCGGTGAGTCCTCGACCTCGCATTTGGGGCAGTTATAGTTCTCCGCCTTACCTATGCGAAAAAGATGTGTCATTGAGTTACCATGGCTCGAGAGAAGATAAGTTATTTTTCGCTTGAGCACTGGAGTGTTTGCTTTTAACCAGACTCTTATGCTGGGCATAAGTGTATATAAATGTCTGCCTGTATTGCTAGTATCCCATTCAATTTTCCACGTGTTTATTACAATCTCATCCATATGGCGCTTCAATTTAGTCATTTATCTCTAGTTGGCAGCTATGATTTCATTGCCCATTAATTAAGACCTGCCAAGTCTTTTGATTTCTACGCGTGCATATAAATATGAAAGGTGAATGTGCAGTGGAGGAATTTTAGCTAATACACAGAGTTTTGCACGGTGTAGTATTGTAGGCCCCCAGTATTACTTTTAGACATCTAGATTGCACAAATCTTAACTTGCGTCTGTTTTGAAATCTATTTATTCTGGTGCCCCAGATATCTATGCCATACGCCAAAATGGGTAGGATTGCTCTCAGATATATTTCCTTCAAGACAGTTTGGTAACTTTCAATGTGGCCCCAATTTCTTCCTAACGTTCTCCTTAAAGATTGAAATATTTTTCTGCATTTATCTGAGATATGTGTAGTGTGCTGTTAGAAAGTAAGCTTGTTATCCAGTCTGATACCAAGGCATTTTATCTCATTAACCCTTTGGACAGTGGCGGCTTGTAGCAAAAATTTTGGGGATTCACAGTGACAGCTTATAGATATCAGTACAAATGTATGAAAAAACTTTCAGTGTTTTAGAAAGTTTATAATAAAATTTTCTAAAACACTAACAGTTTTTTACCTACATCTGTACCGAGAGCTATATTCTGCTACTGTGAACGCCCTGGATCTGCCTTCCATTATATCTCACTATGGGGTTTCTGTGTTTCGATAAATTTGAGAAAACCACAAAAAATTCGTTTTAGCTTCTGATATGTTGTGTTTGAATTTGGGGGCCCAGTTTTGGAAGATCTGCATGCAGCACGCAGCCGTTAGTTCTATATCTCTTCTGCTAGCACCTCGCAGGATTATGATAAAGTCGTCCGCATAGGCGGTTATTTTAACGTTGATTGGCCATTTTGCTATTAATAGTGTATTAATTATAATATTCCATAATGTTGGTCCAAGCACGGACCCAGGGGGGGGCAACCTTTGGTTATGTGTTTAGATTTGGTTGAATATATTGTGCTGTATTCTACGGTACGGTTTGCCAAATAATTGATTATTGCCATCAAGTCTCGTGAAATGCTTTTTGCTTCAAGTTCTAATATTAGGGTAGGATACAGTAAAGTAAGGACTGTAAACGAGGAAGAATAGGGAAATAAATTCAGGCAATTGTTTTACATGACAAAAAGCCCAAATAAGAAGAAACCGAAGACTATTAGGTGCAGGAATTACAGTGAAATGTAAAATGCAAGCAAATTCTACGAATCGAAAAACCGTGCCGGCAGCTGTACAGGAAGGAACAGTGGTACCTGAGGTGTGAAACAATAATGGTAATGCGGTCGAAAGGAACTCTTGTGAAAGGAATACTTGTTATAGTAAAACCTTCGAAATGCAATGAAGGTGTAGGTCGATGAATTCTGATTGTAAAGGGATTGACCACTGTAATATGATCTTATTATTTTATCTATTTTTATAGTGTTTTAAGCTCTATGATTTTGGGGAGTGGGTCAGGTTATTAAACAACTCGTATTACTTTGAAAAAGAATGTTGGACGCCACTATATTTAAACTTTCTAAACTTGACAAGTGATTAGTGATGAAAATATAGAAAATCACCAACCATAATGATATTATAATTAAATAAGGTAGCGACAAATTCTAATTCACAGAGACTTAATTATTCAAATGTAAATGATTTATTAAAACTTATCTGTTGAATCAGAGGTAACATTTAAGGAGTGACTGTAGAGGCCTTCTTGTTAAATTTTTATAGGTAAAGTTAAATCTCGTTAACTTCTTTCGGTGGTTGAACTAAACTTCTTGATATATTCTAAACAGGCAGCTTGTACGTTTTCCCAAATTTCTAAACATGTAGCTTGTACGTTCTTCCAAATTTCATCTAGATACAACTTCTATTGAACCATCTATATAGTTTATATTGAACCATCTATATAGTTTATATTGAACCATCTATATAACTTCTATAGGACCATCTATATACAGCCAGGCTACAAGGAAAAAGGTAAAAATATCAAGAAAGGAATTAGGAAGAGTTTATACAGGGTGTTATTGAAATACACGTACATATTAAAATGGGGAATAGTATGTAATGACCAAAAACGATTGGCACCAATTTTAACTTCAAATTCTAAAATTTAAATATTGGGGAAGAGTCCCCTTTTCCGACCTACTAGTTTCCATATTTAAAGAAGTAAAATAAATCGAAATTGAACTTACCCATAGAAATTGCACTGTTGCCGTAGCAAAACCAATTAATTCAAAATAAAGTTTATTACAGTAATTGTTCAAAATGCCGTCCATTATTATTTACACACACTTGCAATCGTCTTTCCAAAGAACTTTGAACATTAGAAATTAGTCTTGGATTTTGTCGTAGTTCCTCGGCTACCGCATTAACTTTATTGGTTAATTGTTCAACACTATTAATAGGTTCATTATAAACCAGTTGTTTCATGTGACCCCACAAAAAGAAATCGTATAGATTTAAGTCCGGAGATCTCGGAGGCCACTTAGTAGGTCCATTTCTGCCTATCCACTTTTGAGGAAATCTAATGTTCAAAAACTGCCGTATGTTTAAATCAAAGTGAGGAGGAGCGCCATCTAGTAGGTACCACATCCGTTGCCTTAATTGTAACGGTATGTCTTCTAGGAGTACTGGCAAAATATCTTCTAAAAAGTGGAGATATCCTGGCCCATTTAATCTGTTCGGGAGAACATAAGGCCCGATTAAATACTGATCTATTATGCCAGCCCAAACATTTATTGAAAATTTTCTTTGATGCCCAGTTTCCCTAATGGCGTGAGGATTTTCATCACTCCAAATATGCGTATTGTGCATATTGAACACGCCATCACGAGTAAATGAAGCCTCGTCAGTATACAATAATATTTTTAGAAAATCAGGAATATCAACACATTTTTGAATCATCCATTCACAAAACTCCACTCTCTTTTCTTCGTCACCTGGATATAAGGCCTGGACTTTTTGGATGTGATAAGAATGTAAACCTTGTTCTTTAAGTGTCCGCCACACAACAAATGAGGACACTCCAATTTCAAGACCTAGTCTTCTACAACTTTATTGAGGCCGGTTTTCAACAGCTTCCAATATTTCTTCTTCGGCCGCCAATGTTCTTTGTGTTCTTGTTCTCCCTCGATCTGCATTGACACTCTCAAATTTTCCATGGTCTCTTAGATGCTGAACAGTTGAAATAAACGTACGACAGTCCGGAATTCTCCGATTTGGAAACCGTTCGCGATACAGGATTTGTGCTAGCCGAGAATTTTCTCCAGCTGCCCCATAAACCAGCACTATATCCGTTAGTTCAATATTCGTAAATAGTGGCATCGTAAAAAAATATTTAAAAGTAATCGTAACAACACTTTTTACCAACTTGGAAATGACGCGCTCGTGTTAGCCAGATTCGTAAATCAACTAAAATTTTAATAATCTATAGTTTCAAAAATGTATAGTTTAAAAACAATCATTTATCAAATATTTTAGTTTTTTGATAACGAGGGTAGTAAAAACCAGTCTTCGGAAATAGAAATTAATTCGAAAATCTTGGCAATATGGTTATTTCTTACAAGACTAGTTTTCTTATCATCTGACAAAAACTTGCATATTAATTACTGTTGATGTTTAAAATAGGTAAATAAACCTAATTTATATAGGTCATCCTCAACATATCAGTGAAGTACGTTTGTTTAATAATTAATTTTCAAAAATTAATAACTCCCTTAATAAGGGGTATTTTTAAAAAATAATATTTTTCTACATTCAGTGGGGATCTGCGCAATACCCAGTTTTAATATGTACGTGTATTTCAATAACACCCTGTATAGGAAACAGATAAGATGCTTTTTACTATCAAATGCACAATTTAAATTATTAAATGAATAGCTTCACAGAGACCCAATTTATTAGGAAAAGAAAAAGTCTTATTTAACATATTTAAATATAGTAATAGTACATTATATACCTAGGGTGAGAAGTGAGCTATTATTTACTGAGCACTTTTATATCCTGAGGCGCGTAGCGCCGAGGGATATAATGTGCGAGGTAAATAATAGCTTTCTCAGCCGAGGTATATATAGAATTTTTTTTACTACTAACATTAATGTATTAGCAATTTTAATTTTGACATAAGTAATTTCCTAACAATTTGTTAAATATTTCGAAATATCAAGCAGACTGGAGCGTGTTTCTAATCAGACTGGCTTTATTTATGTAAAAATTTGGCATGTGTCAAATTTTGGTATGATTCTAGGAAATATCCCATTGCATTTTTGATATTTTAATGACATGGATTTATTGTTATTAATTAATAATTTTTAAAGCCGGTGTTGAATTTCCTAGTTAATATATATTTTTACTATTAACACTGATATATATTATCATATTTGATTTGATTAGATTTTAATAAACCCAGCTTTAGTTATTTCCTACTTATTTTTCAAATATTTCAAAATATCAAGTAGTCTGGGAGTTTAGTTGTCAAATTAACAAAATGAAACTAATGAAATTTAGTTTCATTATTTACCTAGGTTTTTTTTATTATCATTATTTACCTAGGGAGAGAAATATTACTTCTCATTAGAGGAATGGAGTAAATAATGGTGATTTCTCATGTTAGTAGTAAAAAAAGCATATTATCTATTTCAAACAAAATAATATATGAAATTATATAAAACATGTGATTTCTTGTGTTTTTCATGTTGAGGTTATGTTTCAAATTTGACATCTTAATTAGAAATTCTTGTACAAAATATATATTTTCAACAAAATATCAGTAGGAAACTTACCTTTTTATAATCAGACGGTCATTAAAAATATTAAAGATAATTAGTACATCGGATGTCCAAGATAAAAGATAATTAAAATTCAATAATCAACTTGCTTGTCGACAGAGATAAAATGAAAATGACAATCCAAGTTTTGACAAAAGGCATAAACGACAAATGACATTTGTGTAGAGATGTTGGTTTCAAAATAACGAAAACGGTTCCGACCGTTATAATGTCTGGGTGAAATAACGAAAACGGTTCCAACCGTTATACCACATCTGCTAAAGAGGTTACAGTACGAAGAACAATGGTTAACAACGGCGAGTAGGCTCCTACCAAAATTAGGGAGGAACAATTGAACGATCTTGTTTTAAAGCAGATACATCAATGGAAAAAGGAAAATCGTCGATCTTCTAAGCAAGAAGTTTCAAAACTATCTCTAGTCGTCAAATCATATTGGAATGAGGGGGACTATTTTATCCTGGAGAAAGGTTTATTACAACGAGTTCTAGAGAATGCTGATAATCCCGAAAACAAAAGATAGTTGGTCATTCTAAAGACTAGAGTAGCCGAAGTACTTCGTCACGTACACGACAGTCCCTCATGAGAATATTTCGGTGTTAGAGAGGATTTATTGGATGAACAGTTCAGACGATGCAAAGCACTTCAAATATTTACTATATTTAGAGTGTTTGAGAGTGCTTAGAAACTGTGCCTGCGAATCTAGGTCGTCCGCGTATCCTATACATCGTTAGCCTTCGTTGGACAGTTTTTTGAAGATAATATTAATGGCTAAATAATGTATAGGTTTAATTTAGTCAACAATATACAGGGTGTTTCAAAAAGGTATGTCATAAATTATTCCTTAGATAGATTACCAAAAAATAAGTGGATTTGACTATATTTATCTATATCAAAAACTGGCTCTCAACAAAGTTACAGGGTGTTAAATTAACATTTAGAAAAACTTTTTTTTTGCTGTTGCGATTTTTTTGTTGAAAGTATTTTTTTAATTAAACAAATAACAAAAAATTAACAATTAAAATTGAGCACTTGACAATAATTCATACATATTTTATAAACTATTTAATTTAGTAAATGTTCAACATGTCCTTCTCCTTCTTGAATACAAAAATATAAATCAAAGAGATAGTTTTTGTAGGGGCGGCTCAACCATAGCCCTGGGTACACCACTGATTTTAATATGCGTTTCTTGTATAATAACTCCTCCTGGCCTACTCTGAGTTTTGTTGATATGTTAAATTCAGGACGGACGAATTGCTCTAGAAATTCAGTTAAAAAATTGTAAATAGCTCGTTAACTAAGAAAGATACAAAGTTCATTTCGATATAAAAAAAATTAAAAATTCATAGTTTTTTTTGATTTTAAGATCGATTAAGCAAGTTTCTTTATGTCAAAAAAATAGGGGTAGGTTAAACAGTAACCAAACCCCCAACTTTTAAAGGGGTTGCTTAAATTTTTTTTTATCCTTAGAATATTGGGCCTTCAAATCTACAGCACTGGCAAAAATTTCAAAAAAAAAAAATTGCAAAAGCAAACTTTTTCAAAAAAAAAAAACTTTTTTCTGAAGGTTAGTGTGACTTTGTTGGGAGTCAGTTTTTGATATAGGCAAATATAGCTAAATCCACTTATTTTTTGGTAATCTATCGTAATCTATCTGAGGAAGAATTTATTACATACCTTTTTGAAACACCCTGTATATTTGAGACAGGTAGTGATTAATGCATAATTAATATGCTACCGGTAAATAATAACAATTATCATTGTGTAATTATATGAATTATTGCAATAATTACTAAAGTAACAGGTATTGGAAAGATAAATTATCAAAGCGTAATTATTTTAAAATTTAGGAAGGTATATTCATTACAAACAGACCAACAAAATTGAATCGTTAGTCTAATTCGTAGAATTAAATTCAGTATAATGTTCCAATTTTATTTAAATTAAATTTTGTTAATTTAATATTATTTACCCATTTTAATTTCCCAAGAAACGAATATCCGACCGACTTAAAGGAAATACAAGTTTCGGTTCAGCACCATTATTGACGTGGCGTAATCATGTTTAAATAAATTACAGTATAACTTGGGGCTTTGAATTATCCAGAGAAGGCCATACTTTGAAAAATTATCGATTTTTGTACGTTAAAAGCGTTTGAAATGCGGAATTTATCAGGTTTCACTTTAGCACAGCTTGGCTTGTGTTGTCTCGTTGCGTATATTTTTTAAAATAATTTATTTTCAGTTAAATTATAATTTTTTAAAACCCCTTGAAATATGTAAATTGGATAAAACGACATTTATCCATTTAGTTTAGTTTATTTTAAATTCTTTACAAAAGTAAGCATGTTTATTGATAAACATCTCAGATTAACAAATGAAATATAGATCAGTTTCGGGCGCCGTTTAACATAGGCTACTTTGTTTGAAGCCATTATCTACAGTCTGTTCGCTATACTTACTCGGGTTTCGGATTAAAAATTTTATCAGTATTTCCAGGTAAGTATCCGAAAGTTTGATCTGTTCTTTCGGGAAATATCAACTGGTTAAATGAAATGAAAAATAATGTACAACTTTTTAATTAAATAATAATGGAGAATCTTTTGTATAATTGAGAGCAGAATTAAACTTCTTCATTAATGGAGTCTAATGTGGCTATTATAAACCTAATAATAATTTTATATTACACTTCACACAGAAAATGTGGTCTATGTATAATAAGAGGGTTATTTAGCTCAAATAAAATATTTTTTAACATAAAAATTTGTTCCATATAGAGAATTTCAAATGAAAAATAAAAAAATTGAACTTGCCAACAAAAATTAAAATCAGTTATTATCATCCAAAATATCATAATCGTCATCATCATCACTGTCATCACCATAAATTGTTATTATGATTGGACTTATTTCGTCTATTTTATTTTCACGAGTCTACCAATCTTCTATTAGTTTCTCGCACTTGGATATACAGCTCCGCCACACTTCTGGAGTTGCAATTGAAAGTGCTTTTCGCCAAGTTTCCCGAACTGCGTCGTCACTATAACCATTAGGCCCAATATGGTTGTCATTATATTGTTTTGCTATTCTCCATATACATATATTCGATGGGATTAAACTGGCAATGATACGGTGGCAGACGTAAAACTTGATGACCGTAACTTTCAATAATCTGATCCACAACAAAGGTTTGTGGTTTTGCGTGTATATTTGCCAAGCGTAATAATTCTGATTTTAATATACAGGGTGTTTATTAATTGAGTGCCGATACTTAAAGGTGTGAATTCTTGGGTGATTTTAAGAAGAAAAGTTAATATCAACATATGTCGTAAATCTCTTAATTTTTGAGCTACAGGGTGTTACAGTGTTAAGAAAAAAATATATTTTTTTTCATAATTTTCTTATCACTGCAGATATTTCTATGAAATTTTGTAAACTCCTTTTAATCATTAAGGAGCATTTTTTGACGTATAAGATTTTTTTAAATTTTTACCAGTGACTTCCGTACGGGGTTTGAACTGAATATTTTTGAAGAAAAAAATGGTACGCCACTGCTTTTTCTAAAATCCAAAATTATTTTTGAAATATTCATTTATTTTTGAGTAAATTTGGCCCATAGACTTGCTTTCGTACGATGCACTGTGTTAGCGTAAAAAAATAAAAACCAAAATTTTTTTTTTCTTAAGCTGCTTTTGATTTTTTGTTGAAATTTGGTAGGCACCCACCATGCGTGAAAACACTTATTTTGGGGCAAAAATTAATTTTCTACTTTCACCAGTGACGGCCACGTAGGCATCATATTGAATCATATTGCATCATATTGAAAAATAAACGTACACCTCTGATTTTTTTAAATTCTATGTATTTTAAAAATCAGGATTTATTTATAGTAAAATGAAAATTGAAAATCTTGAATCTAAAACGAAATTACAAGAGAATACAAACAAAATAAAGAACCCAAATTATTTACAGTAATTGTTGGAAGTGTCCTCCACCCACACGTATGCAAGCATCTACCCTTCTTCGCATAGACTGACGCACATTTTCAAAGATTCCTGGGGTGTTTCTTATGGTTTGGCAGCAGACTGTTATACGATTTCGTAACTCTTCTTCGGTTTGAATCGGCACTGCGTTCACTAAGCTTTTCAGATGCCCCCAGAAAAAGAAGTCTAAACTATTAAGGTCGGGAGATCTAGGCGGCCATGACTGCGTTCCTCCGCGACCTATCCACCGATTGCGATAGATGTGATTTAAAAATTCACGCACTCGTAAGCTAAAATGTGGAGGCACACCATCGTGCAGTAACCACATCTGGTTTCTTAATAAAAGAGGAAGGTCTTCAAGCATTGGCGGCAGATCATCTTCAAGAAAGTGTAAATATGATTGTCCATCAAGTCTTCTTGGGAGAAAAAATGGGCCTATCAAATAATCATCAATAATGCCAGCCCAAATATTTAATGAGAACTGTTCTTGATGATTTGACTCAACAATTGCATAAGGGTTTTCATCCGCCCATAAATGGTTATTATGGAAATTTATTATTGAGTTTCGAGAAAAAATTAGCTTCATCGGTAAAAAGAATGTGCCTGTCAAATAATAGATTTTCCAGCAGGTTTTGAAGAAACCACTCACAGAAATTAATGCGCAACGGGCAATCTCTAGGGAGTAATGCCTGGACTCTTTGAATGTGATATGGGTATAACAAATTTTCGATGAGAATTTTCCAAACAAGTACATGTGAAACATTAAATGTTGACGCGATTCTCCTCGTGCTAGTTTGGGGGTTCTTCTCAATTTCATGTAAAATTCCTTCTTCAAGTTTCGGTGTTCTCACTGTTTGATGGACTCCTTTAGCCCTGTGGTCTACTTTTAAAGTTCCGGTCTCGTGAAGACATCTATGAATCCTAGAAAATGTTTTCGGATCGGGTAGTACACGATTTGGATACCGCTCTTGGTATATCCGTCTGGCTTCGTATGCATTTCCGTCTGCAAGCCCATAACTAAAATGCATGTCAGCTAATTCTCTGTTCGTAAAATTTACTATTTTTTTTCAGATTTTAACTCTTACTCTTATAATAATTATTTAATAATGTAAACTCAATGTCAACTTTATTGTCTTTATGAAAAGAAACGTCAAAAATGATGACGCTTTACCCAGCCTACTAATGTTTATTTCATTTGCTTTAAGAGGGCAATAATGCGCTTACCATTTTTTTCTATTCAAAACGTAGAAAATTAATTTTGATCCCAAAAAAATGTTTCCACGTATGGTGGGTGCCTACCAGATTTCAACAAAATATCAAAAGCAGTAGGTATCAATGAAGTTAAGGAAAAAATTTGACCAACCACTACAATGGTTTTTATTTTTTTACGCGAAAACGGTGCATCGTACGAAAGTAAGTCTATGAGCCAAGTTTGCTCCAAAATAAATGATGATTTTAAAAATAATTTTGGTTTTCAGAAAAAGCAGTGGCGTACCATTTTTTTCTTCAAAAATATTCAGTTCAAACCCCGTACGGACGTCACTGGTAAAAATTTAAAAAAATCTTATACGTCAAAAAATGCTCCTTAATTATTAAAACGTGTGTACAAAATTTCGTAGAAATATCTGGAGTGATAAAAAAATTATGATAAAAAAGTAATTTTTTTCTTAAAACTGAAACACCCTGTAGCTCAAAAATTAAGTGAGTTACGACATATGTTGATAATAACTTTTCTTCTTAAAATAACCTAAGGATTCACACCATTAAGTATCGGCACTCAATTAATAAACACCCTGTATATTGAGGAAATGGTATATATGTTCCTTTGTCAACCATTCTTTAATTTTATCAACATTCCAAGAATTCGTTGGACTTTTGTTTAATACTTCAGAATGGTAAGGTGCATTGTCTATAATAATTACGCTGGGCTCACTTAAACCTGGGAGAAGTTTTTCATCCAATCATTTTACAAACATTTCTCTGTTCATATTATCGTGATAGTCACTGGATTTTGATTTAGATGAAAATATTAAATTAGCACCTTCTATAAAACCCGATTTCCCTCCTGCATCTAAAATTATGTGTCGCTTCCCTACTCCTTCGGTATGTTTGATGGACTTTACGTTATCATTTTGCCATATTCTCTAGGTTGCACCCCTAGAAAATATCCATGTTTCGTCTAAATATATAAAATTCGCCCCTTCTTCTTTAAATTTAGAATATTTTCTTAGAAAGTTAATTCTCTTGTGCACGACAGAACTTCTTTCAGAAAGGGCCTTTTTGTTATCCTCCTCTTGAAATTTGTAACCCAAGTTATGTATCACTTGCCATAGACTTGTTCTGCCAATGTCAAATTTTCTATCTATTAATTCCAAGAGAATTGTATTTAAGGTCACATGTTCCCTGTTGGCCCTTATTCGATAAATGGTATCACTAATTTCAAATTTCTCTCCATCTGGAATATTTTTCGTTTTCAATGATGGGCGAGTTTTGCGGTTTTGCGGTGATCTTCTTTCGGCAGTTCACTATTGTGATTTTGTAAGACTCCTCTTAATTTGGTTTCACTAATTCCTAGAGCATCGCATACGCGTTGTTGTACAGAAATTACCGATTTTAAAGGACCGCCATTTTCTTTTTCATCCGTAAAATACGTATGTACACTACAAATTAGACTATCTACATCTAACAACACACGTCTAGGCATTTTTAAAATTTCCACTAAATTTACAATATACATACAATATCAACACTTGCAAAGAATCAATTCAACTGCAATATTTGTAACAAATTTAGTACCTACCCTAATGTTATTTTAATTTAAATCTGACCATTAGGGCAATTTTACCTAATTTCTTGGGAAGAGGCTTATTGGAACTAGTTGTCAATGACTAATTTGCATAATTTTGTTAATCCGAAACCCGCGTAAGTATAGCGTCAGACTGTACGAACTTTTAACAGCTGTGATCTCCATGGGCGTATCAAATACTTTTCTCATCAGAATCCAAAAGACTGTTTTGTAAATATTTTGTCCATGATAGATTTAAAAAAAAGTGCAACTCAGACATAAAACCTTATTTACAAAAAATAAATTCTGCTCTTTTTTATTCAAATGAAATGAACGATATTTATAAAACAAAATTAGGTTTCAAATAATTACACTGTTAATTTTGTTTATAGGTACATACTTTAAAATGGAACAACAATCCATATTGACCAAAATAAGTCAAGTTGAATTTGCGCATTACGGGGGATACAAACTCGGCACATGTCTCAGGTATAAGATAAAAATAGTCAAGCTCGACACAGAGATTAAAAGATTCTCATTTAAAATGTTTAAACTCGGCAAATGAATAATAATACCTTCCTATGCTTGCAAGAAATAGACTGATGTGTTATTTAAAAAAAAATTTATTAATTTAAAATATATATCGTAGATATAGATACATAAAAAGAACATATAACAAATTAATTATTTGCAAACATAATAATAGTGCGATATTATAGTTTGGACAACTTATTATTTTTATATTCAATAATTTTAGAATTAACAAAATAATGACGTTTCTTAGTGGCTATGTTTTTAAATTTGTGAATTTCGTTAACACTATTACATTAATATATATTTCAGTTTGTATTTTAAGAAGTGCGTAAATGAAGGATGCGTTTGATACATGGATGCATTAAAATAGGAATGAAAAGATTCGCAAACATTTAATGTTTTATTTATTGCAGCAGAGGCATCAGTCCATATATGTGGTGGAAATTTCGAATTATCGGTCAAACAATTTTCATGAAGGTTATCAAAAAATTTTTCAATTCTTTCATCTACTGGCTTAATTTCATAAAAATTGTCAGCGTCCTTTGGTTCCAAAAATAAAAAACCCTAACAATAATGGAGCCTCTTTCCAATATCATAATTTTTGTCTTGGTATTCTTTTAATAAACCTAGATTTTTAGTTTTTTTATACCATGCTTGAGTTAAGTGGAATCGACACCCAGTAATTTTAGCATTTGGATAAATTTCTAACACTGCATTATGAATAGTGTCTTAAAATCCACTACTATTTCTTCTGGTATAAATTTTATTTTTATATAATCACAATACTCTTTAATTTTTTATATGCAAAACCTATATGTTTTTCACTTTTGTCTTTTAATAAACAAAAAACTAACAATATATAATGGCCATTAAAAAAACCATGTATTGTAAACATTTGTTTAAAATATATGGTGCAGTAAGAAAATGTACCGTCCATATAAATACTTTTTGATTCACAAAAAAACTTTAAATTACTTTTACAACTAAATATCACTATATTTTCGGATAAATCATTAACAATTAGGAAGTCTTCGTTTCTGTTGGTTTTTGGTTGAAGTTCATCAAAGCTTTGTAAACCTCCAATAAGCCCTTCTATTGGTCTGACAAAATCGGTAGTGACAGACCTAATTAAAGAGCATTCCCTTGTGAAATTCAAGGAAAGATGGGATGAAACAAGAAACTGCAGAGTTCCAGGGAGCTCTTAAGTTATCCTGACAACACTGCAGCAAACAAATACTGGAATATGGCTAGACAGAATCTGCGCCTAGTCACAAACATTCTAAATGGTCATTGCCAAGTACGGAAGCATCTCCATAGCTACATTAAATCTGTAGGCTGGCTCACGAGCTAGGAGGTGCCTATCATCTTAGAAGGATGCACAATGGGCCTAATGAGGCCTAAGTGCCGTGGGGGGTAACCCACCCTCCACACGTTACAGATACAGGGATACAGAACCTCCAATAGTGATTTTGGCAAAGCTGGCAACAAGTTTCGACGTGCAGTGCCACGTATTGTCAAATTGTAAAGTCACATCATTTTTAGCTAGCTTTATTCTAATAATTTTGAAAGGTTTTTCTGTTATATCACTTTCGGCTTTTCTCTTCAAACAATGACTTAAAACTTGTCTTTGCAACACATTTGTTAGTTCTGATTCATGATTATGATTTACACTCAAGTTTGTTGTTATAACTACAGTATGAAAATTTGCTTTACATTTATCTTTGATGTACCTCCACTTAGTTTCTCCGGAAGCTAATTTTCTGTTGTGTTCTTTAAACTTATATTTCTCGTAAACTAAGAGAAGTTTTCCTCGTTGACCGAACATTTCACTTAAATTCAAAAAATTATTCGCCATTTTTACACTTTTTTAAAATAATGAAGAGATAGACTAATAACTTTACACTAGAAATGACTATAAAAACTGATATACGAAACAAGGATCCTTATATTATTGCCTGTTACAGGTACAATTAGACAAGTAATTAAAAAGGTATCATTTGATAGTTAATCCGGGATTAGGTACCTGCAACAACTTTGTGCCGAATTTGTAGCTATAAAAGTATAGTTTTTCAAAATTTCCACTGCTCATATTTTATTGTGTAAACAATTGTTAAAGTTACCTGATATCTTGTTTTTAAATATATCTGAAATTCTTTGGTTGATTCAAGAAATTATGAAGCATTGCATTTGTTACAATGTACCCCGTAACAGTGTCCGGGGTAAGTTGTACCATTGCGTAATCGGTAGACAGAATGTTGCAAATAAATGTCTTGTGATATTTCTGATGAAATGGAACATACAGACTGCATTATTAATTATTAAGAAAATCAAATAAAAAACATTAAGTAAAAAAGTAAACAAAATTCTTTTAATTAAAACAAATTGAGAAATATATAAACAAATCTTGTGGATAAATGCAAAGAAACTTAGAGCGCTTATTTGCGATTTTCAATGTTTTAACTGTCATTTAGTCATTGTCAGAATCGCAGTGGTGACACGTATAATCTGAAGATATACACGATGTGCATTCTTTGTGTGCCCACTCCTTGCAATTACGGTACTGAATCCACACTTCCCCTGGTTTACTGTTGTCGTAATTATCGCAGCAAGCAATACAAATGGTGCCATCTTCGTCAGATGATTCTACTAGCACTTTCCTCTCTGCTGCTTTTAACTTATTTTTGCTGCTACTGGCATTTGACCTACTTTTGAAAGTTTTGTGGCAGCTTCACAGTTCAAAGCGTCTAGTTCAGGTGTATCAGAACCGCAGCCTTTCTCTTTTTTCGACCTCTACTTGTTTGTTTCTTAGGTGCAGCTTTGGGAACTACTCTAACTGCTGCAGGAGAAAAGTGTGATAGCGACAAACTTAGCTTTGGACAAAAATCAGGACTCTGCGTGTTGGAAGCAACTTTGTTATCGTATCCAGAGGTCAAATTTGTAGAATTATCTAAATCAGGAACTAAAAAAGTAAAAGTAGTAGCCTGATAAACTCGGGAGGTAGTAGGTCGATTTAAATAACCAGCTGTTGAAGTAGTTGGCTTTTTATCTTTTGTTTCTGGAAGCGCATCATGAGGAGTAGTTAGTAGGTTCTTTTCAGGTTGTACTGCTACTAGTTAAAGAGTTACAACAAAGGAAGATGGCTGGTTATCTACTTGTTCTACTAGAGCTTTAGGTGCGAGGTGCGGTGGCCGATCAGTAACACTTGCCGATAACAAATCGTCTTCACTGAATATGTTTCTGTTGAAAGGTTCTATGCCGGTACACTGAAATCTTTTAGTAATATTTCTGGATGTAAGAGCCAAAGGCAAAGCCTTTCGGGCTAGTCCGGGTATGTTGTAGATGGTCATTGATTTACCGTGATTGTTTCGCATCCAAGTATCATGTTCAAAAGACATATATTTTTTTAGAGGCCCGTACATAGATCTGTCGAGTGGTTGCAGAAGGTGGGAATAATGGGGAGGGAATAAAAGCAATACCACCCCATTGTCTTTGGCAACGGTCTTATAAGATGTGTGATAGTCGTGGTTGTTTAATAATAGTGGGACTGGTTTTTCTTTAGAGGGTCGAACATGAGAAGGAGGAACATGATTTCCAATAGCACTTACTGCAATGCACATTGTTACTAAGACTCCTCGCTCGCTATAAGTTATGCCTCCAACTTGTTTGGTTCCTTTTTCCGCTATACCTTTTCCTATTATTTGTACAGTCGACAAGCTAGTTTTATCTAAATTCCATATATCGGATGGCACAAAATTAAATCTGTCGCGTACATCAGCTAACTTGTCAAAAAAACAATTAATGTTGATTTTATTGAAGTTTGTAGCCCTTCCAATACTAGTGGCCTCAGGAACACGAATAGAAAGCGTTGGATATTTTTTTAGAAAACTTGTTAGCCAGTCTTCCCCAGCAGCTTATTATTATGTAAAACTCTATTTACGGCATTCTCCATTACCTCTTTGGGTGACTGCCCCCTCTTACTTTTTTTCTTGTAGTTCCTCATACTGCAAATAAAAACAACAAAATGTATATTATAGCACGGGGTATGTTGTAATACTTTACACATAATTTGTTACATCTTATCCCAATGTACAATCCCAAGAATAATGAGAAAATTGCAACATAAAAAAGAGATAAACAAAATGACTAACTTGCTAAATGATTGTCCAGACCACGTATTCTTTTAGAAATATAATATTTTATTTTACTACTACTAGGATGAAGACGATATTTAAAAATTTTCCTTACCTCAAAAAGTTACTTTAGCAATCAAACGTTTTTACGTATCGGTTGAAAACGCGACGTGTTAACACCTCCGCATTTCGAGAGCTACTGAAGCATTCAGGAGCGGGTGGATACTTTGATACACGAAATCTAAGCCCTGACTTATCATTCTGTTTGTTGCTACGTTCAACGTTACTACCTGCCCCGTGTTACAACGTGTCCTGCTCTCCCCTACTCTCTAAATAAACAACCTTTTTTTTTTCTAGAACACTACAGGCACCGCATCCTAATTTGTCAGTTGTGGGGTAAAGTTTGCGCACTGCTGACACACCTCCAAACGATCTTAATGGCTACTATTAAAGCTCAGTCAGTAGCGTATACTACTCTTGCTTAATATAAATTTTTTAGGATTTTTATAACGGTCACAGTCAGATGTATCACAAAATTTTTAGAAAATTACCCAAAATTTTAATCCTTAATAACGGTCAAATCGAGTGCGCCCTCGTTTCTAAGAATGTTTTATCAACAGTGGCTATTATTTGTTGGTATTATAGGAAATACCCATAGATATATAACCAAGACAGATAGGATTAATTACAAAATTTTTGAAGAATAAACGGTGGTGTCCGCGGTAGAAACTCAATAATCGGATTGAACATTGATGCCAAGTTTACGTGCTTTTAACTATAGATATATATATATATATATATATATATATATATATATATATATATATATATATATATATATATATATATATATATATATATATATATATATATATATATATATATATATATATATATATATATATATATATATATATAACCAATACAGATTACACAATTTCTGAAGTCAACGCGGATGATCCTCGACAGAAATGCAATATTTGGATAAAATTAAAATATTGATGCCAAGTTTGCGATGTTTTTAACTGTAGTAATGTTATTGCGTTTGCTTGAATTACTGTTAGGTCTTTAAATTGTCCAAAAAAAAAAATAATGTCTGACAACAGCGGAAGTAGAGTAAACCGCAATTGTGGAGGGTCGTATATTGTTTCATTCATAAAAATTCCTTCGATACATTACTAGTCCAGGAGCCAGTGAATTTTTTCGTACTTGTTTTCCCGGTCCGTGTTTATTTAAATAATCTATTCCCGGTGAACTGTATATTTAAAATGGAACGCCAATCTATTAACAAAAGTAAGCCAGATTGAATTCGCGCATTAAGTCACATCGATACAAGTGAGATTGTTTACAAAGTGCCTTTGCAGGCCTATTTTGCCCATTTCATGTATTTGTTTTTAAATCATGTTAAATTAGTATTTTTGAAACTCAACAAGGAGAAAATCCAATTAACTCTTCCGTTGTATATATATACGATAAATTAACTGAAGTTTTATTAGTAAAGTATTAATACTAAAATTTTAATGTAATTTACAGAAAATAGCTAGGTATGTATTTGTTTTTAAATAATTTGATAATTTATGAAAAAAAGGGAGTAAAAGTAGAATGACCAGTGGCCAGTAGGTCAGTCAATACAAAGTATCTTATATTTCTATTATAACATAACTATAATACCTACATCTTTTAATCATAAGGACATAAGTTAAAATCCATTTTAATATATGCATTAGAATGAAGTAATAATAACTTAAAGAGACGAGGTCTTAAAGTAATAGCTGGTACAGCATGTTTTTTTAAACGTTTCCTCATTGCTGCTAGAATGAAATCACTTACTATGAAATGTGCTCTAAAAATGGCATTTATAGCAGTCAGTGTTCAGTCTTAGGATCTCTTCCTAAAGCCCTCATACAAGCTGCATACATATTAAAAAATAATTTAAAAAAAACATATTATATACCTATATAGTTTTCGGTTCTGGGTGCCCTAAAAGAGGACACTTAGCCGACAATTTGGCTCAGATAGCTAAAACCCAAAAGTCACACCCCGAACCAGGACGTATTGCTATCCTTTTAAGTAAAAAATAACTACAAATAACTTGCCTGAAAAATGAAGGCGTCTAACTTTACACCAAAAAACCATACACTTTTTCCCATTGTTGCAAGCACCCGATGACGATTAGGTAGATATCAACTAGAAGCATGTATTTAATGGTTATAAAGCTTATTTTAACACAAAAAGAATAAAGCACTAGTCGAAAAGCAGCCATCAAATATAAATAGACCACAATATTAAAATTCAAATTAAAAACTATATAAAAGACAAATACTCTAAAAGCGCAAAAGATCAGAACCAAATAAAATGAATAACCATAATAACCTAAAAATCACACTAAAATTGCAAAAACTATTACTGTAAAATCATGAGATTACATCAATAATGCATATGCGTCGAAGTATCGCAAATGTCAAAAGTACAGTGTTTCCATGAAAATTTAGCTGTTTTTAGCAGTATTATAGGACCATTTCTACCACGCGCATCCAACGATATTGGCGTTCCACAGTTCACTGTATTTTCCTTACACCTCTAGTATAAATGATTTGACATAACGAAACTAACAATAATTATAATTAATGTAGAGTAATAAGTGATTCGTGAATTCTAAATAAAACAATTATTATATAAAAGTGTAAAAGGAAATGTAATTTATTTCCCTATTTTCTTCTGTAATATCTTCAAATATTATGTTTAATTTCTATAAATAAACCAACTGGTTAGGTGAAACATTGTGATATAAGATTTTATTTATGTGTCCTATGCGTACACTTTAATATACAAAACACCTGGAACATTCTTTAAATAATTGTGGTCGTAGAAATAATTGTGTACATAACTCGTTTGAAAGTGTATTTTATGCACTTGCCAAATATATTATCCATACAGATTAATCAGACTATTTTTTTACTTAACTTCAGTACATCTCTTACTACTAAAACTATTTTTATCAATGGAAAAAAAGGGCCGTGTTCTCGTATGTTTTGACGCATTTTCGGCCTCAGCCCATCGGATCCCCCCTCTAAATATATATGAATTTTGCTTAGAATTGCTAATTCTAGAATTCTCTATTCGTACTTGCTGACTGGGAAAATAAATACCGAAAATCGTCACTGTCTCCTGGACTATACAATGAGAACTTCACAACAAATACACTTTTATGAATGGCTAGTTGGGATGTGGAAATACCAGAGTACATACACAATGGATCAAACGCAATTATGTAAATACATTACATACCTATTTAATACAATATTTAATTTATTTACATCTTTTAATTCCGTACCCAACAACAGATATTTCATTTGAATTAAAGTTATTACAAACCACTCAGTAGGTGCCGACCACACGATACCAAAATAGTTTTCTTATAGTCTACAGTATTTATTTCATTAAGGTACGCTTTGTTTTGATAAGTGGTGCGGTTTAAATCAGAAATTTCATAGCTGTCTAATGAGGAAGCTTAATTTGTTTCATAGAAAGTAAACAGTAACAATACAAAGGTAATTCTACTAAACTATTGCGTAGTTTGCGTAACCCGTTGCTTGAAATACTTGGTTAAAAGGTTGTTTTGTTTTCATCTTATTGATCCGGTCGTTAAAAGGATAGTAAACCTTTACATTTACAATAATTTTGGGTTTGGGAATTTTGTTTTAGCAAGAATATGTTAAGATTTTGAAACAAGCCGTTATGTGAAATCTTGAAATCTTGCGTTAGATCAAGGAAAAAATGGGAACACATGTTTCTTCTTTATAGCGATTTTCCACTATATTATTGATTTTATGAATTTCAGTTCTAAAAGTATACTGAATGTAAAAAATCAAATTTTAATCTTGTAAGGGTAGTTTCTCGTACAGGATTTCGAAATGACAGTAAGTTAAGAAATAGGAATAATAAAGTAGCTGAAGCCGCAAGAGTAATTTTCCTGCTACCCATTGCTTCGTGGGATGTTTTAAAATTGCCCAGTTATAAAATCAAATTCAGAGTGTTGCTATTATTTTTTATTTCTGGATACATTTACGTTCACATTTTGTTTCAGTGTAAATATTGTTATTTTGCTCGGCTAATTTTGGATTTATTGAAATTGATTAGGTTAGAATAATTATTGAGACAGTAATAGCCTAATATTGTCTTTATTATTAAAGCATTTTAAGTGAAAACAAATTATCCACGTGACTTATGTTGAAATTATTTTCACAAGTGTTTTAAATTTTCTCACATTATAAATCCATATTATGGCTTGTCATCGTGCTCTTTTCTTTCTAAATATTATTTCGTGATACGCTTATTATCGCTCAGTGCGAAGTCATGGTAGGGGAAGCAAAAGCGATACTAGCGCTAGCTGCGGATAATTCGTGCATTTTAGGGCAATTTTTTGTAATTTTGGCATATCAAATACACGTATACATTTCACTTTTTTTTTAAAAAAGTAGGTAAAAACAATACAATAAGCAACCGGAGTTGCTGTGTTGAAAATTGTAAAAATACTAGCATAACAGGAAAAATTATAAAAATATTCAGCAGCAAAGTAAAAATTAAATCAAAGAATTAAATGAATAGGTGTACAATAAGAAGAAAAATTACGTTTATTTTTGTAACAATAACAGTAATACTGGAAACAGTAGACATCAGAAACTTTAAAGGTTTAAAATAAACAATAAATTATCATTTTACGATGTTCTTCAACATCCCTATATTCTTAAATGTTCAGCAAGGACTAGATTTCACGATTTCTGCCTTTGATGTGGCTGGAATGCAATTTTGTGACTTACTGATAGGAAACCAGTTTTAATTATTAATTCTGTTTTCTTTCGAACCAAAATGAAAGTATAACAATCCTTCTGTCTATACATTTTAACTTCACGCTATTATTTAATGGTATTTTTTTATTTTGACAGTATATGTCAATTCTTCAAAGACAATTTATTAGACATAGGCAACTTTTCATACATTTTCCCGTGAATACTGTTGCCTGTTTATATTTTAATATTGAATTTTATTGATTATACTTCATTTTTTTAAATTTAAGCAATAAAAATATATAATAATAATAAATTAATGTTTTACTTGTTTTACAAATCCATATATTTTTAATAAAACTAACATATATATGCTTTTTAATTACAAATTTCAATACAAAATTGTATTATATGCAGAAATAGCCCATTAGTGCCTAAATGAATTGGCGCTGCTGTCACACTTGGAGCGAATACGATAATTGTTTTAAAATTCTCATATTCCGGGGTGGGTGCCTATGGATCCAAGGGTCCCAGGTTCGAATCCCACCGTTGGCCGGAATTTCTTCATATAATTTAATTATTTAAAATTAATTCTGATGCCTTGGTAGGATTCCCCACTCGACCATTCACTGTTGGGTTTTAATTAACAGTTATGTTCCTAAAGTGGCGCTGGGAAACAGTAACAACGAACACAAACACAGAACACGAGGCGAAATAACCTTAGCAGTTGAAGTCGACGACACACCAAAAAAAAATCTCATAATAGTCTTAGTCTTTGGAATAGTCTTTGAAAAATATAATTCGTACGTCGCCCTAATTGCATTTTCATCGTTGGGACTGACATTCGTGACATAAAAAAAATATTGATTATAATATTGTCATTGAAAATAAACTTTTAAATAATAAAAATGCGAAAACATTTGTAACAAATCCATCATGCAAGTAAAGCAATCTAAATTTTATCTCTTGTATCGTCAACTACAACAATACAAATCCTTATCAATTTTTCGTTCTCTATTTTGTTGCAGGAAAAATTGGCGGAAAACAATTTTCCGAGCTTTATCTTGACACTCTGCCATTATCTTGGATATTGTAGGCTATTTTGAAACGAAATGGTTGGACTAACCAAACATGAGAACACTTTTATTTATTCGTGACAACCATTTATAAAGTCACTTGGCTAGATTACCGAGCACAAAAGAATATGGTGTTATCTATACAGTTAAAAATATGAGGTCTCATTCAGGATCACAATAACGTATTAGTATTGGGAAAAACGAACTGCATGTAGAACCTATTAGACCTAATCCATCATGTAGGCTAGTACATACTGATATGAAAATTTATTAGCACAGAAATATTTTTTTTTATTTTCGAAATAATCACTAACAATTTAAACAATTACCAATGCGTGTTAACTGTACGATAAGAAGGCACAAAATGGTTGGAAGTATCACTTGTCTTGACTAAATGAAATTAAAGGAGAGTATTGAATAATATAAGTAGATTAGATTGGGAGTTGGACGTTGTTTGTTCTTGTCCACCGCGACCTTTTTAGATCTATTGTGAGACTTCGTTTGTTTTAGAGTATGTCGTCTTAGCTTGGTCTTTTTCATTGGACTTAGCAGCTTTGACAGTGGCTCCCGCATGTAGTTGCATGCGTTTGGCTTTTATTCGCCCAATGTTAGAAACCTCATTCCAGTCAGGCCTTCACATTGGCACAGGACGTGGAATGATGTTTCCTCTTATTGTTTACAGAACCTGCAGAAAGTTGCTTCTTCTGCTGGATTAATGACACTCATGTGCCTTTTGAGGCGATAGTATCCAGTAAGAAGGCCTACTGTTATCCTAACGATTTGACGCTTTTGATATAGTATGACTTTCGTGAACTTGGCCGATGATTCATTGATGAACTGTTTGGCCTGCCTCAGTCTTGGATAGTTGTTCCACCATTCCTGAGACTCTTTTTGCATCATTGTTTAATGGATGCCTTGCACAGTGCTAATTCGTCGGCCTTTTCGTTGCCTTGTTTTGACTACTTAGCTCTGACAAGTCTTCTAGACAGTCTTTCACCAGTCGTGATTTGATTTCTGGTGATAGAATTGCCTTTAGAGCTGGTTAGCTATCAAAGTATATGGCAATAATTTTGCCCGATACTTGCTGATTTAATATTTCTCTTTAACCTGGAAATAAGATAATCTTAATTAGTTGTTACTGTCGTCAAACGTGTTGTAATGATGTGTAATCACTATTCAGTAACTATGAACTGCCAACCGCTTCATTGCTTGTCGAATCATGATGGATAATCGTAAAAGCGCAAATTGAATATGCTTTCACGATAACATCATAAAGTCGACCATGAAATCTTATGTTCGTCAGCATTTTGTTAGGTTATGTGTTTATTTATTTACATTTATCTTAATTTTAATTAAAAAAATGAAAAAGTGTTAAGAAAATATAGAGTACACGGTAATAATTGTTAATTATTTGTCTGTAATTAAAGGAACTCAAATTAGGTTTAAAATACGAGGTTAAGAAAACAAAACCTAAACCAAACGCTCGTTCAGTATCAGCTCAAGCGATTATGAAATGTTATTATATAATTCTAAAAACACATTTTACGACGGTAGTGAATAAGTCAATTATATATCAATTTTTAAACTAAAATTTTTTAATGTAAGAATGTAGGCTCTCACGGCCGGCGTCAATGTAATTGTTCTTTTTTTTTCGGGGTTTTATACCGTGGTCTTTCTTGGTTATTACTACCAAACGTTTCAACTGCAATTGCGGCAGTCATCCTCAGTGGCGTGGACGAAGTACTCTTCTCGACGTGTTAACTGAAACTGAATCATTCACTGATCCTCCTTTGCCCCGTGCGTGGTATTTATATGCGTGTCTGCGCGCTCTTTTTTGGGGGTACTGTTATTAGGCGGTTTTATTTTCGCGCTTTTTAATTATGTGTACCAAATACTAGTTAATCTTGTTTTTTCCCTTTCTATAGAATTTTTTTTTATATTTATGTATTTATATGGCCTCCAAGTGCAATCTGGTTGAGTAATGTCTTGATTTTGCTAATAGGTCGGTGTTTTAGAACAAGATATTGTGTTCTCCGTCAAATAAAGTGTGTTCGGCGACTACAGACTATTCGGTTTGACCTAAACGACTTCGTTTGTGTTCTGTTAGTCGTTTACTAATGCTTCTCTTTGTTTGTCCTATGTATACATTTCCACAAGTGTATGGAATTTTGTAGACTCATGCTGGTGTGAGGAGGTCTCTACGGTCTTTTGCTGTTTTAAGATAATCCCCTATTTTTTTGATGGCTTTTAGACAGTGCCGATTTTCTTTTTCCTTGGAATTTTGCCAATTGGGTCAGTGACAGCTTCTACGTATGGTAAATAGACAGTTCCTTGGTTTTGTTCTTCATCAGACTTGGTCTTATTCTCCCTTGGGCGCGTCGCACGGCTTATTTTTTTTACTGTATCTGTTTGCTTGTAATACTTTTGTCAGGTGTTTCATTTCATCGTTGATGTGTCTTGACTCCCATATCATTAATGCTCTGTTGACTAAGGTGTTGATAACTATGCGCTTCTGTTTTGGATGATGGTTGGATCCGTATTGTAGGTATTGTCGGTTTTCTTCTATTTCTATGGTGAACTGGACTTTAGGATGAAAACTGTTCAGATGGTTTAGGAAATTCTAGAGGTCTTTTTTCTTGTGGCTCCAGATTGCAATGTATCATCTACATACTTCAGCCACTGCTTTGTTTTTTAGCAGTGCATATTTTTCCATGCAAAAATTGGCTACAACTAGCCTGAGTCGATTGCCCATGGCATGCGGGCCGCATGCCGTCCGACGTTGTCGTTTTTTTGGCTCTTTGTCCGTTGACCAGTTTGGCCCGCCTACATCATACTATACATTTTTTAGTAACAAAATTGTATTTAGTTATGAATTGGCTTTTTTAGGAGCTCGATAGAAGGACCTGGTTCATCATTATAAGCTATTTACCTATTTTTTTGTTTTTTTGTTTTCATTGTTTTTTTTTGTTTTTAAAACACGATAAAAGAACTTGGTTTACAAAACTATTATCAGGTGAGGACCTTTTTCTTTAGAAAAATCTGAAAATCTGAACAGAACGCCTTGACCTGCTTTATAATTATAAGCTCAGAACTCTCTTGGCCCTCGTACACTACTACTTACGGTTTTTGAACTGGCCCTTTAAAAATCTGAATTGTGCAGGCCTCTTTATGTGTTCGGTGAAGTGCTTAGCTTTTCGCACCTAGATTTTTGTCTTACACACGTGTTTACAGAATTTCTGCCAGATGTTTGTCCAGGTTGTAAGTTGGTGATCCTATGGCAGTTCATATTGGTCTTAGTGGTACATTATCTTTGCGAATTTTTGGTAATCCATATAGTCTTGGTGTTAACGCTTCAGTAGTGCAGACTTTTTTCTTTGTCTCTGGTGGTAGTGGTTATTCTTTTATTAACTTGGTGGTTTTTCTAAAAATCTTCTGTGTTGGATCTATCGTCAATTTCCTGTATGTGTCTTGATAGACCAGAGCATTCAGCTTGCTGCTGTAGTCCGATGTGCTCATGACAACTGTTGTATTTCCTTTGTTGGTGGGTAGAATTATGATGTTTTCATTCTCATTGCGACTTCTTATAGCTGCCTTCTTACCTCTTGAAATACTGCTTTTTGGTGGTTTGGCTTTTTGTAGAATTCTTTTAGATTCACTGCGTACCTCTTCCTTAACATCAGATGGTAGTTTTTTAATTCCGGCTTCTGTGTTAGTATTTCTTCTGTAAGTATTATCTGTAAGATTATGCTGAAATTTCCTCAACAAGCTTGTTTCGTTATCCATGAGTGGCCGATTTGAGAGATTGATTACAGTTTGTTTCATATGTGTCTTCAGAGTCTCGGAGTATTTTGTTTGGATTCTGTTAAACTTTCTTTTTTGTCTCTCATTGGATAACTGTAGTGTTGATTCCATTCTACTAAGTGTTACTCTCTCGGTATTTTCCCAAACTTCCCATTCTAGTAAATGACTTAGTTTTAAATGTAGTTTAAACAATTGTTCATCATTTCTTTATAACTCCTTTTGTGTTTAATGGATTTTCTTCCTTAGTAATGCTTTTTCCGTCCTGTCAAAAATTCTTTGGGCATGTAGTGTTTTGATGTTCCTTTTCAAACGTAGAAATTTTGGTGTGGTTTCTGTGTCCCGGCAACGTAGTGAAAATGTTAAAAAACCTAACATTTGAGCTTTCTTCCTGCATAAGGATTCTAGTCTCCTGACTGATAGGTAAGTTTCCTTCTCGTAAAATCGACTAAGTCGACTATAATGTAATATAATTTAAGAATGTAGGTTTTCACGGCGGCGTCAATGTATTTGTTTGTCTTCTGACTCTTATGCCGTGGTCTTTCTTAACCCTACAATGCGCAATTTTTTTTTTTTTAATGGAAAAAAATTATTTTATGCTTATCGAGTTATTTATAAGCCCTAAACGATATCAAAAAAATTCTAAACCACATTTTTTTTGTTTAGTTAGAAAAAAACTGGTTATATTAAATTTGTGACAAAGAGTGTTTTTACTAATTTAATTATATTAATATATTAATTTTTATGAAATTGCCACAAAACAATTGTTGTTCTTATTTAGACAAAAATACACTCCACATTTGCTGCACTATCCTTGGGAGCAGTATTTACATGTGGGAAACTTGCACCGCTGTCTGGCTTCGGTATACATAGGCCAATGAGATTGCCCATCCATTCTAATGTCCTTCGGTGGAATGTAGGAAGTTGTGGCAGAGCGTTTCTTTTTCTATTGCCATTCGGATTGCTTCAAAACGCTTTTGACTCATTGCTTCTTTAATTTGAGAAAATCCCAATCGAGGACTCCAAAATAATCTAACGTTAGGCATACGATGGACATATATATACATGCCTTAATACTTCTAAAGGTCAGTAATTGTGATTGTTGTTTTCTTATTGGGATCCTTCTGAACCAAGTAAAAATTTGCAACAATTGATCGGTGAAAAAGTATTTGAAAAAGGCAAAAGGTGTTTCAAGTTCCATAATACTACTACCAAGTGCTTCACTGCCTTTGAAAGCTTTAGCATCGTCATTCAAAAATAAATTTCCTTTTTTCCACCTAACGTTGGAAAGTTTTTTTTTATTATTTTTCTCTATCTCTTTCGCATAATTAGTTTCAGCATCAATATTATTAGTCTCAACTGTATCTTCAAATTTTTCTTTGCTAAGATCAGCTTCATTATTGTTTGCATCTTCATCATTGATTTCTCGTTGTTCACTTTCCAATAAAAATCTATCATCAAACTCAGTAGGAAGATCCTGGATTTCTAATTCATTTACATTTCCTAAAATAAATTCCTCTTCATTTTCTTCCAAATCAGAGTCAAATTCGTCTTCACTCTCTGACAGTTATTCAATATATTGCTCTAATTCGGCTTGGGTTAGGTTTTCCCTTGACCAAGGCATTTTCTGAAACCAAAATTCAAAAATTTCTAGAGTAAAAGATAATATATTTTGAGCAAATCTGATACATCCAAGAAAAAGAACAAATTTTTCAGTCAAACCCGCTATGTCTCAAATTTAGTACATCCAAATATAAAGCCAATTATATAAAAAATAAAAGAAGTTAAACAACGGCATGCTATTTTATTAAAGAAATCTCACCTTTACTAAATAGAACCTGATAAAACACTAATATTTGTAAGAAAACACGAATAAATTCACACTATAATGTGCTGCGTTGTTTACACAAACAGGTGGTAAACAATACTGAATGTTTTCAATCGTATACACTGAAACTAAAATGGCGCATTGGATATTGTTCCTTAAATACGGTAATACGGTGATACAAAATACAGTATACACTTATATCCAGCTTGCAAGCGGTTTAATAAAGAAAATGGGTTGTCTCAAATTTAATACATTTCGCATTGTAGGGTTAATTATTACTACCAAACCTTTTAGCTGCAACTGCGGCAGCCATCTTCAGTAGCGTGGACGAAGTACTCTTCTCGACGTATTAACTGAAACTGAATTAACAAGTTGTAAATATTATAAATTAAAAATTAAAGGAAAATACATTTTTCTCTATAGTTTGAATTTGTTCGTTAAAATATGATCTTTGAAGGGTTTATTGACTTTAAAAAATTCTAGAAATTGAAAAGTTATGATTAATAGCAATTATAAGATAAGCAAACGAAGATGGTGTATTATCTATTCCTTTTATATTTATTGATGTAAGAAGAATGATCACGATTACCATGTTTAATTCTTATACCACATTTTCCTAAACATACAGTTATTTAAATGTATTTCAGTTACTCCCTGTATAGTTATAAAGTAAAACGAATAATAATCAACATAATATTTTATTTGTAGAAGTTTTGTAGTTCAATTACAAGCTCATATTTTATAAAGCCAATAATTAGAAGCTCTATTTCGAGACGTTTCAATTAATTATTTATTCGCTACTGAAAATGGAACTATACAATTTTGGATATGATCGTTAATTATTTATAGCGGTACCGGTTAATAGATTTATTGATTGACTTTGCTCTTTTTAATGATACAATTTTACCCTTGAAAATCGTGATTGACGTTTTAAGATATTTTAAAAGGGTTTCACATTGCTGTGGTTATTAAAAGTGCTAACAGACGCTAATAGGATTTAAAAATTTCCAGACATTGTTTTGTATATTTAAGATAATTCAAATGTTCCTTAAAAAAAATATTTAGGTACTGTTGTAGATATTTAATTATATGAAATGCTGTTGAACTGCCTATTTAAATTATGAATCAAATGTAGTCTAGTTTCTAATTTGATGTGAGCCTGTTAAATTATCTTAGATTATAGAAACAACAGATACAGTTATTTACCTTTAAACCCGGTCATACAATGCAAAGAAACGTAGCGATTTCGTAAAAGAATCGACATGCTTTCATGGGCGTCTTTACGCAATTCTAAAGGAGGGGAAAATTTTTTAAAAAATTTAGAATGTTTATTTGTTAGAAAACAAAAAAAAAATGAAAAATAAAAGATAATTTTCTTATGATGGACTTAATTATTCTGTTAGTCGTAGCTTACTACCGGCTTTTCCAGATATAACAGAAAATCACAATTTATTTTTTATTTTTATTGAAAATTTGAATTTCTGGGACATTTTTATATAAGAAGCGTGTATTGAAAATTTTCTGTCAGTAACAAATTAAAAAAAAATATTTTCCAATATGATGGTCATTTTGACAGCTGACAGAAAATTTTCAACACCTGATTCTTATCCATAAATGTCCCTAAAATTCAAATTTTCAATAAAACAGAGGTTTCTATTTTAAAATTAAAAATAAATTGAGATTTTCTATTATTTCCGATAAAACAGATGTAAGCCATGAAATCACACACCAATTGAATCCAGCATATGAGAGTATTTGTCTCAAGCTTTTAAACAAATAAGTTTTCATTACAATATCTCAATTAACAACGAAGATAGAAGCGGATGAAATTATTAAACGGTTTGCTAATAATAAAAATGCTTAGATACGCCACTGATATATGGTAAATGGGTCTTAATGGGAATTTTGAAGCCTAAAAAGATTTTATAAAGTTCTTACATTCCTATATGTTTTTCCATAAACGAATTAATAGACGTATTTAGAAAAAATATTATCCAATATGGCGGCCATTTTGACAGCTGACAGAAAATTATCAATACATGATTATTATACAAAAATGTCCCAAAAATTTAAATTTACAATAAAAAAAAGGTTTCCTTCTAAAATTAAAAAAAATCGATTTGTTCTAGTCTTTCAACCAGAACATTATTCCGATATCTCACTGAATAGCGAAGATAAGGGTGAGTGGAACTTTAGTAGTAACCCTAACAATGTTACTGACCTATTTGACAGAACTGATACTTAAGTTGTCATAACAAAAAAGACAAAAACTAAAATAAAGAAAAAACAAGAAACTTAAAACACATTTTTAAAAAACAAACAGATAGTGTGATATAAAAGAAAAATATGAACAAGAAACATTAAAAAACTCACTTAAATACGACGAAGAACAAAAAAAAACACTAGGAAAACGCAATTTTAAATTTCTTTTTTCTCTACTAAAAACATCGATAACAGAAATCCTTATTTATTTTTTAGTCAACCTATATTCGTACATTATTCGCTCCGTGCGTGACAGCAGCGTCAACTATTTTATGAACTAACGGACGATATTTGTGTATACTGACAATACAATTTTTAATCATTAAAAAATATATATGTTAATTTAATAAAAGTATATGGATTTGTAAAACAAGTGAAAAATTATTATTATCATTTTTATTTCTTCAGCTAAAAAAAAGTAGTATAATCAATAAAAATCAATAATAAAACATAGGCAGGTATTTACGAGAAAATGTATGACATCTTGCCTAAGCCTAATAAGTTGTCATTGAAGAATAAATAATCTCAAAATAAATACCATTATAAAATAACGTAGAATTAAAACGTATTAATAAATATAATTGGTATATTTGTGATTGTAATTTATATTTTCATTTTTAGTTCTAAAGAACCCATAGAAATTAATGATTAAATTTGGTTTCCTATTAATAAATCACAAGATTGCATTTCAGCCATATACAATATTCAAAGGCAGAAATCTAATCATTTGCTAAACATTTAAGATTTAAGGGATGTTGAAGAATATCATAAAATAATAATTTATTGTTCATTTAAAACCTTTTCTGATGTCTATTATTTTCAGTATTACTGTTATTATTACAAAAATAAAGGTTTTTTTTTTCTTATTATACAGCTGTCTATTTATTTCTTTGATTTAATTTCAATTTTGCTACTGAAAATTTATATAATTGACAGTTTTTTTTGCTAGTATAATTTGTAACATAGCAACCTATTTTTTTTAGTAAAAAGGCAGGTTGTGCTAATATCGCTTTTGTTTCCCCTACCATGACTTTGCACTGATCGAATAGACCGCAGCCATGTTTAAATATATAAATAATTTTTAAAACACTTTGAATGTTTTTGGGATGTAACAGGCCAAAGGAGAAACTAACAGAGTCTTCGGAAAATCATACTGTCAGCGACGTAAGGGAATCCAGATATGCAATAAATATATTCAACCTACAATAAGAAGAAGAATTCGTTTGACATAAGTGATTTTTTCCAAGGCCTACTTGAAAAGCATTTTTTTATGACTCACTTAATATAAAAAAAAAACAATGTTAATGTGTTTTAGAGTTTAAATTTATACCTATATGGTATATTTTTTATTCGGTGGCTAATCCAATTTTTTAGTTTCATATCATAACTAAAGTGTATTTTATGATACGCAGTGGTCTCAATAATTTTGAACCCAACATGAAAAGATATATACCCAAGATAAAAAATAAATGAAATTAAAATAAGTAAAACTTTTACAAAGTCTTATGCAAATAATAAGAATTTTTATATAAAGATAGAAATGTAATTGAATTGCATTTGTATCTTTAATTATTGAAACAACCCATTTTAATAAAGTACAAAAGGAATAAAATAAAAATCATAAAAAAAGAATAATAAATAATAAAAGTTAAATATTAATACCCCCAAAACAAATTTACCTTTACACAATGTATATTCATTTCAAAGAATATGTCTTTATCATGAGTTGTCAACAAAACATTTTCATGTCTTAAGAATCGGAATTTTCTTAATGATATGGGACATCCTGTATAAATGTTTACTTTTAAAATAATTATGCAGTATAAAAATATTTGTTTGTGTATTCTGTATTTAAATAACTACTATAGATACCTACCATTCATATTTCAGCCAGAATGCTGAATTAGATTCCTATTTATATCTTACCTGCTTACATTTAGGATTTTCTATACATAGTGATCTAAAAATAAATAAAACAAACATTTGCTCATGGTTAACTGAAGTATGTCGATAAATTCTTTGATGGATCTCTATCTACTAACCAATATGATGTATTCGTAATAATAATTTAGAGAATCAATCGATTACCAAATATTTACTTTCGTTGATAGAATATATTAACTGGATACGGGTAGAATTCGCGTAAAATGTAATATAATAATAGTATGGTACTTTTCTTTGTTCAGAAACTCAAACTATATATTTCAGTAGCTCTGTGGTTCACATTACGAGATTCGTCTAGTAGGTACCAAAACTTTGTAAAATAAATATTAGTTTTACCGCTTTTACAGAATCACATTTTCAATGTATACAAATTTCATTACCTCGAAATGATATTGCAATACAAAACAGCAGCAAATAATTCAGTTAATATCAAAATTATAATACAAATTAACATAAACCTACAAAAAAGTTATGCACCATTTGCAGTTTTTATTTTTAGTTATTTATTAAATATATGAGAATTCTCCATTACAATATAAATTATACAAAAATCATTTGAAAGGTAAAAAATTAATTGGCAACATTCATTAAAAAAAAGAAAACGCTTAAGTCAGTCAACTTACAAGTATTAAGTAACTTTTTTCTACACCCACATGGATATTAGCTTATTTACGCACAGATTACAAAACGAAAAAGTATGCTATTGCCTTCAACTGAACGAATATATTTTATATATATTCTAGGTAGTAAGAACACTGCAAACAAAAATAAATCCACCAATTACATTTCATATTTTGATCAAGCGACTGCTTTTATTTTTAAATTTTTAAATAAGTGACAATTTTGTCAAACTAATTGTCAGTACAGTTTTTAGTTATTGAGGTTGAACATACTTTAAAATGAGTTATTCTTGTGAAGAATCGATAAATAATCGAATTTCTATTTTCATTTCGTCTATTATTATAAGTAATTTGTTAATTTAAATAAAACTATATGAAGTCAATTTAATTAAGAGTACCTATTAAAGCAAAAAAAAATAAACGCGTAGATGGTCCTGTGGTCAGCGTTCTTGCCTTCCATACGGAAGACTCGATGGAGAAAAATAAAATTATTTTTTTTATCCTGTTTATTCTATTTTATAAATTAGTAAAAGTCATAAATTATTTTTAAAATAATTATATTATCTTAATAACCTAAAATAATTTTTAATATTTGTAGATTTTCGTTAGTGGGTCGTAGAAAAAATATACTATACAACTCGAGTGGATTGTCCATGTCGCATTTAGACGATTGAGCACTCCACCTACGGCGTCGTGCTCAAATTTCGTCTTTGAGCGATATGGCCATCATATCCACTCTTGTTGCACAAACTACTATTTCTACAATAGATATTAGCTTATCTACGCACAAACTAAAAACGCACAAACGAAAAAATATGTCATTGTGCTCAACTGAACTAATATATTTCATATCCATTCTACCTTGTAAGAACACTGCAAAAAAATTAAATCTATCAATCACATTTCATATTTTGATCACATGTCTACTATTATTTTTTAAATTTTATATAAGTGACAATTCTGTCAAATTAATTGTCAATATATTTTTATATATTGATTGTAAATATACATAAAAATGAGTTATTCTTGCGTAGAATCGATAAATGATAACCATTTCTATGTTTATTTCGTCCACATTTAGAAATAATAAATAAAATTTTAATTAAACTATATGAAACTAATTTAAATACCACTATCAAAAATAAAATGTTTGTCTTCCATGCGAGACGCCCGGGTTTAAGTCTGGGCTCGGGACTAATTGTTATTATGTTTATTTTATTTTGTAAATTAGTGAGTCATACATTATTTTAAAATTAGTTATTTTGTCTTAATAACCTAAAATAATTTTTAAATTTTTAGATTATCGTTAGTGGGTCGTAGAATAAAATATACTGTACAACTAAAGAGCACTCATACTATTGAGCATTCTGCCTTCGGCGTCGTTTTCAAACTTCGTCTTTGTGTGATATGGCCATCATGTCCACTCTTGTTACATAAACTACTATTTTAATATGAAATATTAATAAAAATTAATAGAAGTAAATAAAATAAATATTTAAAATATTAAGAGAATCTGTTTTTGTTTTTAGATTTTCTAAAACTAGGTATTAAAAGATGTACCCAGATTATCAAAATTTTAATGCGTTTTAACTTCTTTGTATTCTTGTTTCAGGACTAAATAAACCATTATTAGTTCTGTGAAATGGAATAAAGAATAAATAATTTTGACGTGCATTATCTTATCTTATGAATAAAATTCTGAAACTACTTCATGCAAAAATAATAAATATAGTGTACCCTTTCTAAATTCTAGACATTTATGATCCATTAATTATAATCGATGATCGAACCCGGACATCCATTTTTACTAGACATGTGCCCTTTTCTCTAGACCATCCACGACCTTGACTGTCGAGATTTCTAGACATAAATTTAATGTTCTAGTTCCAGTCTGACGGCGTTCAAGCTTGTTTTCAAATCTTTAAATAACCTTATACAGCATCGGTATTTATGACGAATGCATTTATGCATACTAAGCCCATATCTTTGTCTACGTCTCCTACTTATTATTCATATTTGTTTGCTTATTTGTAACGCCTTTTAGGACGGCTTTGATGATGGCTTTGTAAGCCGAAAGTGCTCCGCCTAATAATTAATAAAAAAATTAAATTATTTTACAGATCGAAGTACTTATCCCACTTATACTTAACGTTTTAGATTTAATTTCTTAGGAATATATTTTTAATATCTAATCATATTTAAATAAAAAATAATGTATAAAACACAGACGAAAATTATTTTTCGGAGTCCTAGTATTAAAATTAAATTATTCGTCTCTTTAACATAAACTACTTTTGTTGCAAATATTAGTCGTCCTTTTAAATTATACCGATTAAATTTGTATTTCATTGATTCAAACACCAAAAACCGTTGTTAGAGGTAAAACCACTCAAACAAACCGAATTAAAACAAAGTCAGTTTAATTAAACCAATTTTAACTTAAAGTGGTTTGACCTCAAATTAATGGATAAATTTCCATATGGATAACAAGAAATTAAAATTATCCGTCCACATAACTGTTTCGTTCAACCCTACTATAAAAACTGCTTTACCCTTGACTTTGCTATGCTCTATGCCATTAATAAATGCATGTGTTGGCGCTATTTTAATATGGCCACATTTTTAATATGTTATCTTGGTAATTCAGCATTCTACACCTTCACCAACAATATCGTTGTATATTCGCATAGTTTAAACACGGTACGCGTAAAAATTATATCCTATGTTTTCGTTTAAAGCCGATAGAATTGAATTTTAAAATAAAAACTAGTGCTGTGAAAGCTAATCTCAAAAAAATAAAATGTGTTTATTGCACATTCCATGTCATAGTTCACAATTATTCTCATTTATATTTTAAAGAACATTTGTTAAAAACATAATCAGTGAATTTGAAGTAGGTATACAATCATTATTTTTAATTAATAATAAAAAAATGAAATGTCAGAAGGTCCTCGTTTATTTTTTGATTGAGTATCATTAGATTCCTTGTCTTCATTGAAGGGCTTCTCCCCTCTCTTTGAAACCCCATTTTATTTTATACATAAAAGTTAATCTACGCCCAAATTGTAGTTGTGGGTGTAAACATTTTCCCTTATTATTTGATCTTCGCTTTTCTTGCTGAGGTACCCTAGATCAAAGAAATACCTTTTTATCTTACCTTTGATATCCCTTACTATTGGATACAATCTGTGTTCTTTATAATTCCAGTCATTAATTTATACAGGGTGATTCATAAATATTGGGATATAGGCTAAGGGTAGGTTATTTGGACCAAAATATTGCGGTAGGACAAAATAAACCTTAATAAAATATTGCTGTGGGCGTTAAAGTTGAATTTATTTTTCGTTTTTTTTTTCTGCTAATGTCACTGTATATTTATGAATTGTTATCAAAATCGGCACAAAGTCATATCCTTGAACAAGAAAGAATATTATTTTACGTATGATTTTACATTTTGTTACAGGGGGCGCCACGTGAATGATTCCTGATGATGAAATTAAGTGATAGCTTTTTTTAAGAAACTTTTTAGTGCTTTTGATTAGAAAATATGATTTCGAGAAAAACAAAATAAAACAGTTCACAATTCTCAGATGGGGATTTAAAAAATATTATTTAATTTATGAAAAGCGTGCTTTGCAGTATTAGGGTCTATTAATTTCACAATGTAATGGGGACATTTATACTCGATTTATGATTAGTATTAGAAATAATATTTATGTTTAATAATTGACAGGTTCGACTTAAATGTAAAATCTTAAATAGGTTCGACTTAAATGTAAAATTTTAAATTTCTTTTTTTCTATCAAATGCAATAATGACGTATTTGGCCTTTGTTTTTAATAGACAACGGATAATGGCAATTGAGAATACACATACGATTATGATGTAAGATGTTGTTTATAGGTTTTTTATCAGCAGTGTTAATCAAGTATAAATTTGACAAATGACATGTTATCACGAGGACGCCAAGGCCTCTTTTCTGTCTGATTTGTCTTAAATTTCTGTCTATTTTTATCTGTTATAAATTTGAGAAGTAAATCCGTTAAAATGTCCTTAATTAAACCTATTTTTGAATAATATTTTTAAATAAAATTAACAAGTAAAAATATTAGTAAAGACACGTTTAAAACTCAAATATCTCAAAAAATACTCTAAGAACACAACTAGCTCCTTACATATTTCTTCAGTAACCAACATTTTGTTGACTGCAGAATTATATGTTATTAGGAAAAGATTATTAAAAAAGAAGCACTAATATTAGACCCTTAGAAAATTGTGTCTGGTATGTATGGCATTCCTTGTCAGTGAATTATTTTTGTTGTGGGATTATAGTCTATTATTATTTAACTTCCTGTATCTTGTTCCACAGCAATATTTTATTAAGGAATATTTGGCACTACCGCCATATTTTGGTCAAAATAACCTGCCCTTCGCCTATGTCCCAATACTTATGAATCACCCTGTATAAAGTTGCTTAACCCTATAAAATATGAAATTAGGCATACTTCATGGTGTATGTGTAACAAAGAGAAATAAAAAAATCCATGATAGAAATGATAAATTTCGAAATATTAAAATATTAGAATGTATATACGAAGGTGAAGTTTGAGCATGACTCCGTAGACGGAGTGCTCAATCGTCTAAGTACGATATGGACAATCCTTTCGAGTTGTATAGTATATAGTTTTTAAGACCTACCAACGAAAATCTGCAAATTTTAAAAATAATTTTAGATTATAAAGACAAAATAACTAATTTAAAAATAATTTATGACTTTTACTAATCTATAAAATAAAATAAACAAGAAGAAAAGGTTTAATTTAATTAGTCCCTAACCCAGATTTCTCTATTCTATTGCTGCATATTTAATTTATGTATATTTAATTTTATTTTAATTTTTAAATTGATTTCATATAATTTTATTTACATATATGGTTTATTTGTAAATTTAGAAGAAATTGCTAATATTTACCGATTCTAAACGAGTTTTTGTTGAATATTTCGGCATCTGTTTGAAGTAGAAAGATGCGATTTACGGTGTTGAATTTGTCTTAAAAGACCTACAAAACGGTATATATATAAATATTGCAATATCTCAAAATTTGGAAAAATCGAAAAAATTAAAAAAAAATTGACCAAAAAAATTCAAAAAAAAAAAAAAATTTGCCAAAAAGAATTTGTCAAAAAAAATGCCAAAAAAATTTTCGCCAAAAAAAAATTGTCAAATAAAAATTTGCAAAATAAAAATTTGGCAAAAAAATGTTAAAAAAAATCCAAAAAAATTGCCAAAACAATTGCCAAAAAAATTGCCAATGAAAAATTGCCAAAAAAAATAACCAAAAAAATAGCCAAAAAAATTGCCAAAAAATGGCCAAAAAAAAATTGGCAAAAAAAATTGTCAAAAAAAAATTACAAAAAAATTATCCAAAAAAAATGCCAATAGAAAATTGCCAAAAGAAAATTTGCCAAAAAATTTCCAAAAACAATTTGCCAAAAAAAATTGGCCACAAAAAAAATTTGCCAAAACAAATTCCAAAAAAAATTGCCAAAAAAAATTGCCAAAAAATTTGACCAAAAAAATTGACCAAAAAAAAAAATAAAAAAAAATTGCCAAATGAAACTGCCAAAAAATTGTCGAAACAAAAAAAAATAGCCAAAAAATTACTAAAAAAAAAGTGTCCAAAATTTGCAAATCGAAAAGACTGAAATATTTTAATGGTCCCCCTTTGTTTATAGTTTTTGTTGAATATGTCCGCATCGGCTTGAAGTAGAAACATGCGGTTTACGGCGTTGAATTTTTCTTTAAGAGACATTCAAAACGGTGTATGTAAATATTGCAATATCTTTTAATTTGGAAAATCAAAAAAACTGAAATTTTCAAAAAAAATTCCAAAAAAAAAATTTGACAAGAAAAATTTTGTCAAAAAAAATGCATAAAAAAATGCTAAAAAAATGCTAAAAAAATTTTGCCAAAAAAAATTAACCAAAAAAAAATTTGATAAAAAAATTGCAAAAAGAATGTGTCCAAAATTTGTAAATCGAAAAGTCACTGAAATATTTCAATGGTCCCCTTTTGTTAATTTTTGTAAACAAAATGAATTTGTCTTTAAGAAACCTACAAAATGGTATATATAAATATTACCATATCTCAAAATTTGGAAAATCGATAAGACACTGTAATGTATCCAACGGTCTCCACTTTAATTTTTTTTTGTTATAAAAAAAAATTTACGAAAGTAAATTTTTATGCGGTTTACGGCGTTGAATTTGTCTTTAAGAGAACTACAGAACGGTATATATAAATATTGCGATATCTCAAAATTTAGAAAATCGAAAAGACACTGAAATGTTGTAACAACCGGGAAGTCTAAAGACCACCGCTTGTCACCAAATATAACAACCAACTTGCCTAAAGACCATTTGTAACTACTGATAGGTCTTTAGCTACTGTTGTTAATATACTATTAAGGGATTAAGGCAGCACTGTCACCAGCCAAAGGGTCCTGGAGTCTAGAAGCAACACCCATTCACCAGTGGCAAATAAAAGTAATAAAAAAATTAAATTAAGAAAACAAAAGTTACCCCTTAATAGCATAGTCGAGCAATTCTTGGCAACTAGTTTTCGATTCTTCTAGTCCTTTAAGGGTGGATACGTCGAGGCTTCTCAAATACTCGTAGTATCTCACTGGCTTTGGAACGAAGGAGAGACAATATTAATTATTAAAACAGTAACAATTGTATATTTAAAATAAGTACAAAATTTGACTAATAGTCTTAAGAAAGAATTAACAAAATTTTATTTAGGGAATAAAGCACTACTTGATAATATATCCAAACTTTTAGAAGGAGAACCTATGATTTATAACAACTAGATAAACTTCCTATTGAATTATATAGTTTGTACTTATTAACAATTAAAAATAGTACCAGAAACTTATACTATATAATAAACTAATATATATGAGATAATTATAATACTCGGGACAAAAATGTTAAATTGGCATTTATATGTAAATCAGTTAATCATCTCAAACAAAACACTATAAAAATAAGTTAAAGATATTTACCCATAGTTCACAAATCGCTGCACAAAAACTTTACTTTACACATTACTTTATTTCGGGACATATCGTCCCAAAAATGAGAGCTTTCGCCTTCCGCGAGAGTCTGGACCTTAGTCCTTACTCCAAGTCTTTTTCTTTCTGAGTCCTTACTCCAAGTCTTTTTCTTTCTGTCTAGTCTCTATATAAACCCAAAATTTACGTGAGAGTTTTACTTTTATAAACGTCAACATTTTACCTTGAATTATCTAGTTCAGTGTAAGTCATTGATTAGATTAATAACCTAATTGTTGACATTTTTGCAATACGTGTTTCCTTTTGAACTTTTAATTTAAAACATTAAAATTACCTTTTTAGAATTTTTGGTAAATTTTTTATATTTTTAAATAATAATGCCAATTATTACAATGTTTCAATGGTTCCCCCTTTGTTAATTAAAAAAAAAAAAATAAAATATTAGAGTTTCGTTAAATATCTTGGCATCTGCTTAAAATAGAAAGATGCGGTTTACAGCGTTGAACTTATTTGTCTTTAAGAGAGCTACAGAATGGTATACAGTGTGTCTACTTAAGTTGGAACCATATGGAAAACATTTTTAATATTGATTTTAGGAAAAAAAGTTATTCCTGATAAAAAGTCGTGCATGACCCAAAACCTAAAAGACAGTCATCACATATCAAATTTTTTAAGCCGTATACGAGGTTTGTCAAAAAATATGAATTTTGCTCAAGAGTAAAGTACGTTTATTTTTGACAAAATCGAAAATTTTCATTAAGAAAAGTTGATTAGAATTGAATATTACATTCAAATATGCAATTACACCGATCTATCTGAAAAAACAGATTTTCTTATTTTTTATAAACTCTACACTCTACACATTGATTGTAAATATCTGAAAACGTTATAAATTACGTTAGATACTATAAACATGATACGCTTTCCTTTTGTTGATGTTTGTGAAGAATTTAGCAAATTTCTTAATGAAAATTTTCGATTTTGTAAAAAAATAAACGTACTTTACTCTTGAGCAAAATACATATTTTTTGACAAACCTCGTATATGGCTTGAAAAATTTGATATCTGATGAGTGTATTAGAAGTTTTGGGTCATGCAGGACTTTTTATCAGGAATAACTTTTTTTTCTAAAATCAATAATAAAAATGTTTTCCATATGGTTCCAACTTAAGTAGACACACTACACACTGTATATAAATATTGCGATATCTCAAAATTTGGAAAATCGAAAAGACCCTGAGATACACCTTCACATGCTAAAATAAAAAGAAGGGGTTTCTGTTATTTTAAAATTTTTTAAACTGTTTGTAATCGTCCCCATGTATTTTTTAATGTTTTTAAATTTTCACTGCACCCGAAGATGGAAACAAAGTTTTCCGAAACATATGTAGTGCTGTGCTAACGATATAAAATAAAACTAATGACCGAGTACACCAAGGAAATTTTTATTTATATGAAATGTTGCAATGGCCCCCCCTTTGTTTAGATTTTAAAACAAATATTAGAGTTTTTTTAAATATCTTGTCATCTGCTTAAAGTAAAAAAATGCGGTTTACGGCGTTGAATTTGTCTTTAAGAAAGCTATAAAACGGTATATATAAATAATGCAATATCTCAAAATTTGTAAAATCGAAAAAACACTTTAAACATTTTTTGTTATCAAAAGTTTCTCCTTATCTTTACACTCCATAGTTCAGTTAAACGCAATGGCACAATTTTTCGTAGTGTAGTCTACGCATAGATAAGCTAATATCCATGTGGGTGTAGAACACATTTTTTTTTTTTTAATTTGTAGTCTCACGAGAAACCAGTAAAATAAACGTATTGTTTTAATTGGGTTTTCTGCGGCTGTAATACAAAATTACATAACGTCGAAATATTAAACATTAAGATAAATAGTTACCTAGAAGAAATGCTCTGGAATTCTCTTATCCTACTCATATGGTTTGGAACATTCGCTTGCGGTGTTAAACAATATACTATGTATTTTGTTTTTCTGTTTAGAATATTTTATATTTTGTTCAATGAATTCGAAAAAACAACTAGTTTTGACATGTATTATTTTTTTTTGCAGATCATCTCATCTGTAAGATGTGTCTACAGTAATAAGTGGTAAGTTCTTTTAACTAGTAACATTTTTGATTATACGTAATCGATTACTGCATTTATGTATTTAGTAGCTCCTGAGAGTACCTAAAAAATATTGTCACATATTCAAACCCTAATACATCTACTTAGAGGTAGGTAAACATAATAATATATCTATTAATAGCTGAAATGAAGTTTATAGCTGCCTCAAATACTTCTATAAATACATTAATTTGAAATGTTTGGAAAATATACCGTTCTTCAAACTATGTTCGACATGTTTACAAATGTATAAAACTTAGGCGATTAATTGCTTTAAAAACAAAGCATATAAAAAACTGCAACAAAAATATTGATGACTACTTACACTAAAAAAAAATTCTTAAATATAAACAAAATTTGTTTGACGTAAACAAGTCTCAGTGTCAATAGAAAAATTAAAACTTATGTGTTTAATTCTTTTAAAATGGTGATTTATTTGATTTAGTTGGGTGCAAACATATTATATAAATTGTGAGAAGTATTTATTAAATTATTAATTTCTTAATAAACCATTAATCAGGATATTATAAGGGGGCATGCCGACACATGCCCTGGGACCTATGTCATCTGTATATACAGGGTGGTCCTTAACACGTTCGCGATGACGTGACCCACCTGTGAGTCACACTGGTTTTTGCTAGTGGCCGTGCGTGAGAGGTAATTATTGCTTAGGGACGTTTTGACCCATCGGTGGGGTACGACGAAAAATGGACAAAAATAGAAAAAGAACAAAGTTTCACATAAAATAGGTTTTATTCGTGTTCAAAATAAGCAAATAGATCATTCACAAGATATCGTGAACGTGTTAAGTAATTATACATAGAAGTATGTATGTCAGTCTTGTAATATTTACTGTAATACTTCTATGTACAATTACTTAAGGACCACCCTGTATATATAGTTTCCGTAACCGATACTTTTTCTGAATTTTAAACGAATTTTATTTATAAATAGTTATTGTTTGACCATTTGGGTAAATAGGGTACTATATAGGTAAAGCACACCTTTTGAAGAGTAAAATTATCTTCAGAGTAGATTAGACATTCTACTATGATGGTTTGGTGTTACCATTCAAAGTCTAGTTGAACATATAATATATATCCTCGAAAATAGTTATGTGTTATATGCGGCTGTGCAACCCCGAAAAATTAGGAAGTGGGGGTAAGGTGACAATACAAAATAAAGAGTATCGAGTGAACCATCTAACCACTAGATAATTGTGTTTTAGATCCCCTGAAGGAATCCTAGAGATATAGGCTGGAAGAAATACAAAACTTAGCACGTATCCAGTTTAAAAAGGAAGCCCACCCACTGGAAAGTCATCTAGAAGAACTAGTTGAGATAATACTTAACCCGAGAACGCTCGCGCCGTCGTTTTGACCGACTAGGAAACTCTTAATATTTTTAGGATTTGTTTTGATTATTAAAGGTATACAACTATTGATATACTTTTTATTGAAACTTTATTGACTATAAACATAAGGTAGGTATGTTTTTGATCAAAAATACAAATGACAAACTTATAATAAGAAAAAACAAAGTGATATATTTAATTAAAAAAAGTTGCTAATATTCCTCATTTCCTAAGCATCTTACACATATGTCTACTCTGTATTCCTTGCAAATATATCTTGAACAAGTTTGACAGGTTGTGATGGTTTTCCTATTTTTCTTTGAGCTACAATATCCACATCTTCCTACAGGACTATTAGCTCTTGAGGTTGGCGGCACAGGAATTCTAAGTACGTTGTCAATACTGGTGCGAATATTCAATGGTATATCCATTGTCAACCGTCTATGTATATGCTCCTCTTAAAATTTGCTTTGGTGTTGAACTCATAAATGACCTGGCTGTTTATTACGACAATATTCATTTCACGAAAGAAAATTGTTAGTGGCCACCTAGCAGTTTTTCACGAAACTGAATGACTGCCTTTCATCTCGTCGACTTTATCTACACCACCCTTGGTTCAACCTCACCCTGTGTAACGTTCATTTTTGGCCCCACGAATTAATAACATTGTTTTGGCTTACCTGATTAATCATACGAAAAAAAAGGGTAAAATCGTATTGATGATATCACTATTATTTTTGACATTAACTAATTTCACCTGTATTCTAACTTTCGGACATCATTATTACAATTTAGTTCATCTCATCACTAAGTAAAAGGATGGTAGCTCACCACTAGTATAATACTTTGTACAATGGTCATATTTACAGTGTAGTGTTCACTGTTTTAATTTGCCAGATTCTCCTAAAAATAGACCAAGTTTCGTTGTAAATTTATACATATTATGTATTATAGTCTCACCTTTGGGTAATTAATTATTTACGATACCATTCTTTAAGATTTTCTTTGTTTATTTTTGTTTATAGCTGTCAGAATTGGATTAATGTTTATTAATTATGACAGTGAATGACATAAACGTCATTTGACGACAGAACACCGACAAGTGTCATGTTGGTGGGACGTTCCAATATCGGGCTCAGAACCCGAGGTAAGGTAGTTTCACAATGAGCGATTTTAAGTCGTGAGGGATTTTTTTTGCGATCGCTGTTGTATTAATTTTTGTCGGGAACAGTTTCCCAAATGTAGTTATACTGTATATAAATATAGTTTTTAGGGTACCTTTCGTAAATGATCCCTTAAGTTATATAGTGGGGAATTCTTGAGGATGAATTTCTGAACCCACTTGACATTTATCGGAAAGGGATTTCGGCCATTTTGGACGGCTGACGTATTGTTTCTGTCAGTGGGTGTTGAGTCACGAGGACGACGATTTTTGTGTCGAAATAGAATTTTCTTAATATTTAGCCCCATCGGCTTACCCTAATTAAAGGGGATTTTAGATTCTACTTCATGGTTAATTGTGGGTAAATGGACATTTCGTATTTTGAGAGGAATTTTAGTGTATTGGTAAATTCCTATGGTCATTGGTCTAGCCCATATCTAATATAGGATTTTAACGCAATAATCGGAAGTTCACAGCATTTGGAGTGTGGAATATTGTTGTGCTGTGGATCATCTCACGTGTTTCTCATCCTTGGAAGACTACCAAGTTAACCCTTTACGAAAAAGGTATGTTTTGTATATATTTGGTTATGTTACGCACCATGTGGCTGTCAATTTCTTTTATGTTATGGCATGGTGTAACAGAATATTAATTATTTGAGCTCATAATACTGTTTATGACTCACTGTTGAGCCAATGTAATTTTTCTTTATCCTAGATGCTGAGTATTTTCTAGTTTATGTACATTTTTGGGTAATCCTATAGTTCGGGATACTTGAGTCAATGTGTATTGACATTTTTCTTTGTAATATTTTAAGAGTTTCACCCAGGGGGTTGTTAACCCAGGATACGACAACAATTTTCACCCAGGGGGTTGTTAGCCCAAGATTCGTCGACAGTTTCACCCAGGGGGTTGTTAACCCAGGATACGACAACAATTTTCACCCAGGGGGTTGTTAACCCAGGATTCGACAACAATTTTCACCCAGGGGGTAGCGACTCAGGATTTCAACAGTCGTACACAGAGGGTTATATCGTCCGGAGTTCAACGGTTTCATCGAGGGAACACAGAACATTGGTATGCTAGCCGCCTAGCTTACTTGTAGCTAGATTTACAAGGATAATTCTCGTTCTGGATAGGAAGATGGGAATGCTGTGAAAGAAGACACCCTACTATCAGGTTTTTCTTATACGTTATATTGAAGGTTTCATGCGTGCATTGTTAAACTATACATTCACTTTCAACCGAATGTTGTCAAGGTATTCTCAACATTATCTATACTTTTGAGCACAGAATGTTCTAGGGTTATTTCACTCATAACTTAAGTATTATCAAATAGTACATCGTTTAATTGATTAATATTTCAAGCTTTTACTTAATTTAAGCACTTAATGCTGATGTAGTAATCCTTCGGGTCGCAGAACACTTGGACTGCTTCCACGTTTAAGTTGTAATTCTTCAGTTATTAAGGGCTACTGCCATAATTTTACTTTTTTTTCAATTTATTCATTATTAAATAGTCCAGACTTAACGATTAAGTTAAGCAATCTCAGAAGACCCGTGTGGGGGCAGAGATTAAGTAACCCCTTCCAACCAGGGAGTTTAAGTAAATAACCTCTGTGTCTGAAGTCCTTTGTGTATCTTTCGTTTATTATTATTATTATTTTTTTATTTAAATAAGTACTTAATGCTGGAGTAGTGATTCTTCTAGTTGCAGAACATCTGGGCTGCTTCTACGCTTAAGTTGTAAACCTTCAGTTATTAAGAGCTACAGTCAAATTTAACCTTCATTTTTATATTTTATTTATTCCTTTTATGATAAGACTTAACTGTAAGTTAAGCAATCTCAGAAGACCCGTGTGGGGGCAGAGATTAAGTAACCTCTTCCAACCTGGGAGTTTAAGTAAATAACCTCTGTGTCTGAAGTCCTTTATGTGTTCATTGTATTTTTATTTTATTTTGATATTTTTATTTAGTTATATGAATTATATTTAATTATAAAATTTCATGGTTTAATAATTTTCTTTTGGGTAGTTTGGTCTTAAGTAAAAGTTAAGCAGATATCGCCTTCCAATTTGGAGAGGATTATAAGCTTATAAGGATTTCAAGTTTACTGTTTAGTTTATAATATACGATGTAGTATAGGTGCGGTTATGCACAATATTTAAGTTAACTATTATTTTATATTTTATTTTTTTTATGTTAGGTGGAAATTAATATTTTGCGCATGCGTCATGCCTGGTACCAAGCTAACGACGAACCGCGCCATATTTTGATTTAATAATTTATTTTGGGTTATGCATATACATATACAGTGTAAATTTTCCTTTTAATTTACTCCAATTTTTTTTGATTACCTAAGCCATTGGGTAATTAGTCTGTATATTTAGTAAATTTTTTTTTTCTTTATAAAGGAACATAAGTTGAGGTTTGTCTTTTATTTCTTTCCTCATTTACTGGGTTTTTGGGGAAATAGGATCATAGTTTGGCCACTATATAGACCCAGTTGGCGCCTATTTATTTGTCTACTATTTCCGGAATTTTTGTAAGCTATCCACCCCCTAGCTGCCGTCTGAGCGACGTCGAAGGCCCGAAGGTTGACACCGGAACAACCGAAACTTGTGTAACCGTAGTAGACAACATTTTTAATTGTAGTTAATACTTTAATAATTTTTTTTTTAAGTTTAAAAATTTTGGTGGAATCACCAAGTTCATTTCATAGGTTACACCTGATGATGCATCGTCGATATCAATGCAACCGTCTTACCTTCTTGGGTATATAGGAAAGCACAGTTTGGTTATTTGTAAATCCAAAAATTGTACTCTTCACTTCCCTTTCTTTAGAATCGACGAATTCTTTTGGAAGCTCTCTTTTATTTCTTCTGATAGTCCCGACAATTGTTAAATTTTCCTTTAGTAAGTCTTGAGCCAGATCAATTGAAGTGAACCAATTGTCCATGGTTATATTGCACCCTGATCCCATAATAGGGCCAACAAGCCGCTTGACAGCGTTGTTAGGACTATTATTTATCATAAAAGGGCCGTCTGGCTGTTTCCCAGCATAAATTTCCATATTATAAGTATAATAGGAACGAGAGTCGGCTAAAGAAAAAATTTTAATGCCATATCGGGCAGGCTTACTTTTTTTATGTATTGCCGGAAACCGTAACGTCCTCGAAAACTTTCCAGCATTTCGTCTATTGTAGTATCTGCTCCAACAGTTTAATTTTCTTGACATCTTTTTACAAATCCTTCAAACGAATGCCTGATGGGAGCTAACTTATCTGTTGTTTTTCGAGCTTCTCGGTCATGCATATTATCGATCCGGATACAGCGCATTATGAACTGAAACCTTGACAAAGTCATAACACATCGGAAGTATTCTATCCCTGTACCATCAGTGGCCCATAAATCCGAAAGATTTAGGTGTGAAGCACGTGAAACGCCGGCCAAATACAACAATCCCATAAATGCTCTTACTTCAATGACATTTGTATCTCTGGCATCTCTTTCCCGTGTATAGTTAGCACGAACGGACTGAATTTTTATATTTGTACATACCACTATTTCTTCTATAACTTCATCAGGGAAAAATAACTTCCAGGAGTGGCGTTACAGCTAATTTCGATTTGTTTGTAGGACCTTCACGAAATCTTATAATATTAGCTGGTTTTGTTTTTGCGACACGGCTTATCGGAGGATATTTACACCACAACATCCCAGATTTTCCCATATAATTATCAAGGCGCTGAGACAAAGGCACATCGTCGTATGAATCATCATCACTACTGTCATCATTCTGATCAGGGTCTGACCGTTCTGAGTTCGTATCATGGTCGCTTTCTTCTAGAATATCTGCTTCAGAGTCTGAATCACCCCCAACTATCTCTTCGTCTATTGATACTTCCTCACACAATCTTTGTAAACGTTGGATTTCTTTTTCATAATACATTCTACAAAATAAATACATAGAGTAGAACAAATTTAAGTTTGGTACAGCAAATGTTGGTTGCATACTAATCTGCGCGTATAGGCGGGCTTTGTTTGTCAGTGGCGGGGACAAAAATAAATGGAAAAATAGAAATACTTTTTTATGCATGTAATTATCAAAATTCGAAAGGTAATTAATTTGCTTTGTACAATAGGTACGTAAGTTTTTATGCTTTTTTTAATTTAGAATACACATGCAGGTTACTAAATGTACTTAATTGGATCCACTAAACAACCTAACTTACGCAGCGTATATTTTAAATTATTGTGAGTTTGTCATAAAATGTAGTTTTGGAAAACTTGTTAACTACAATAAAGTACATGTATATACCTACGTAGCAATAGGTACTTAATAAAAAATTAGCATAAGCAAGTTTTCAAAAAAAAAGGATAATTTTTAAAAATTGTTGGTTTATTACTTTTACTAGATACTTAAATTAACGTTATAGACATTTAATACATGTCATATATGTTGGATGTATTTGTGTTAACTCCTAAGCGTTTGAATTTATAACGTGTTCCGAACTTGCGTTCTGTATTAGTGTTTTTAATATATCTTGTTTAACCATTTTTCACATTTTGTATTTTAGTGTTTTGAATTCATAAAATGTTATTGTTATGCACCGTGTTCCGAAATTGCGTTTTTTATTAGTGTTTTTAATATTTCTTGTTTAATCATTATTCACATTTTGTATTTTTTATTAAAAAAAAGGGCGTGTCATATATGTTGGATGTAAGTTGGCACCACTGTGCATGTTGGCACTCACTGTGTAAATTGGCAACTGTGGAATGACAGTTCAGTTTCAGCGGTAAAAGATACACACTCAACATATTGGTACGCTTAAATAAAACTAATGAAAACCAACATCTCAGTTGTTTCATTAAAGTAAATATTATTATACATAAGAAGAGAAAGGTACAAATTAGAAATAACAATAAAAATGTACACTATGATGCCTCATCGGACGATTCTGAATCTAAGAATTCTATTCCTAAACTATCAGAACTTTCATCTTCAGTAAAGCTTTCCTCTGATGAACCAGTGGTATCCATGGCTGCGTCGAATAAATGCTCCTTTTCGATTTGAGCATCTTCATACTTCTTGACATGGCTACATATGTTAGCCCACTCCTTTATGGATACATCAGCAAATTTCGTTCGTGCTAAACTTACTACATCGTTTAACACGAAAGTTGTATTGTGAGATGCCACCCAATTTTTAACCAATGCCCATATTTTTTCAATAGGGTTAAGTTCTGGATGATATGGTGGCAAGCGAAGAACTTTATGTACGTGTTCTTCTAACAGCGTATCCAATACGTATACTGGTGGAAACCGTGGTTTATGTTCTTGAATAATTTTGTATAATTCTGGTTTTGTCAATTTGTCGTTAAACGGGATGCTATTCTCCTGTAGCCACTTAATCATAACCGCTTTACGACTACCAGACGTTACATTTTTTTCAACTGTCCCATTGTGATAGGATGCGTTATCTAGTACCAGGACCGACTTTTCTGGTAAGTTGGGCAAGATCTGGGTATGTATCCACTTCATAAAGTTGCCATGGTTCATATCATCGTGATAATCGCCGCTCTTACATCCTGAAAATAAAAGTTTTCTGAAATTGTTCTCGATAGAAGCATGCATTTATTTTATTGAGATTTAGAAGTATTTTAGGTTACTGGCTGAAAATAAAAGTTTTCTGAAATTGTTCTCGATAGAAGCATGCATTTATTTTATTGAGATTTAGAAGTATTTTAGGTTACTGGTTTTGTAATAAAATTGTTTTATTGTTATAAAGGTGTCGTCTCACTTCGTACTGTCTCAGTTTGTACGATTATACCTGTTTTTATTTTATTTTTACTATTTTAATATTTGTTTAATTGTCCAACAAGTAAATAGCACAACCAAACACGAAATGTTACAATATAAAATACAATATACCACTGCCTGCAGGTATAAAGTATTTTAAAGAAACTCATTTGAAATGAATGATTATTGATTCAGCCTATAGGTACTCTGTGAAATTATGCCAATACAGCAGGAGCATAAACATTTTTTTAATTTCACAATGGTATCGTATCTGAATAGTTCCACATAATTAAAATATTATTATGTAATTAAAAATACTCACCTAAAATTCTTTAAAGGTATCAATACGTCCTTGGTAGCATTGAAGTGGGCCGCTTCTTCTTCCATAAATTTCGAAATATTATTAATGATTTCGTTTGTTTGACTGCGTAATCCCTGTCCCATTCTACCAATTTTTTTCGGAGCCATATCGTCCAAATCACTTTTATTTCTAAATTAACTATGTAGATACTATAACTAAACTTATACACTAACTATTATTGCTACTCTACTATAACTACTACGGCACTAAATTAAACAAATAAGAATAAGGAAATACACCACTTGAATAAAAAAGAGCACGAGATATACCACATAGCGCTGTTAGATGCAAATTGTTTCACCTATTCGCCTCTTTACGCTACGGTACTGACCATCGCTGTGTTAGGGGTTGGCATGGTAACGATAGTCAACAAATCTACGGCGCAACCATCGGATCGACACGTGGGTGTACCAAACTTAAGTTTGTTTTACTCTACAACAATACGTATATCTAAAAAGTTATCTGTTATTATCTATTTGATTTTGCCATATTTATTTGATTGGAACCCTCAATTTCCTTGTAAACAATAAATAATTTGGTACAAACCTTAAAATGCTCGCGTGTCGGTTAAAACGACCAATTGTCAATTTTCAGCTTCTAGCAACACTCTCTGACAAAAACCAAAAGTAGACTGGCCCGCCGGTTCGACTCAGGAGGACTCCAAAGCGTGTCGGACAATGACGGCCCAAATAAATGTGGGAGGTGGAAAATATATGCTTGGCGGCAAAAAGACCGGGGTGCGAGCATTCTCGGGTATATAAATCAAGCCGCTCATTCAAATAGAACTAGTAGGAATGCTCCTTGGTGGAATAGTCATCTGTCAAACTCTATAACAGGGCCAAGTACAGCGGAGATTGGCAGAGCTACACCGGAGCACTTACCATCTAAAACAAAGAAATCAGAAAAGCTAAACGTAACAGCTTCAGGAAATTCTGCGATGACATTAACTCTATATTTGCGACAATGAGACTGCGCAAGGCCCTGGCAAAAATAAAAGTAGATGCAACTATGGGTCTAAAGAAAATAAATGAAACCTTGACGAAGTGTGAATAGGAAAGACTTAATTTTACGGGGACCACAACTTTCCTAATATGGGATACAAGTAAGGTAAGCAGGCCCTTCGGAGAGGCCGCAACAGTACTAAAACACATGCAGCAGCAATCGGTTAAAGTGGGCCGTGAACACTTTTAAATCTTGTTGAGGAGAACGATTATATCTTAGAACAAAATTTATTGGACAAAGTCTTTCTCTCTTTCAGAATAAAAAAAATATAATTTTTCTATTTTATACTATTTACTTATTTAAATACTAATTTTGTGAAAACTATTAAGATGTACCCATGTCAATTTTTCATTATTTTAAAAATAGTATGAAAAAAATTAGCAGCCAATAATTCCTGACGTACCGTCTCATGGCAATCTTTCAACAAAATACTGTAGACTGTAACTAATGTAACTAATTAACAAATATTTTTAAAAATTATTTTTATAATTTACAGACAGTCACACTATCACAAAATATGTTTATAGTAGAAATATAATACGCGAGATAAAAGTTAAATGGGTTTAATAAAGATTGATTATCGAATTTTTACTGCTAATATCTTCGTCGTATTATTAAACATATCATAACGTGTGTTATTTTGTTAAGTTGCGTTTGAATTTTGGAAGGTAAAACCTTAAAAATATTACCTCTTCTGAACGTGATTCTTTCTATACAAACTGGATTAGGTAATATCTGTTTTTGAAATAAACTCAGTTGGACGGGATAAGAAAATGTCGTTTACCAAAAAGGGTCGTAAAGCTAAACCCGTTTTATGTTTATTTGCACAGAAACCGTTGGAGACTCTGCAACTTTCCTTCTATTGCCAAATTGTCGTCTCTACACAGCAACGTTGCCACTTCAATGTATTTAACAGTTTCTACATATTTATTGCAACCGCCCACCACCAGTCAATAAATACATACATATACGTTGGCTATAGTCAGCAATGTCCGTCAAGCAGTGTTGCCAGAATATATTTTTGTTATGTACCAGATTTGTCTAAAAAATGTACCATATTCCATAAAAATGTACCAGATTCTATAAATTGTACCAGATTTTTCGAATTGTGTTGATTTGGTTCATTGAAGAGTATCATAAAAAGGCTTTATCGAAAACGAACTCAAACAAGGAAGACCCCACCAATGGCAACAATATATTTTACATGGCAAATAGAAACATATGCAGAAAAAAGAAAAAGTAATAGATTTTGCTTGGAATGTACTAGAGTACCAGATTCTTAAATAATGTACTAGATCTAGTACAATTGTACTAGACTGGCAACACTGCCGCCAAGGATCCTGCTACAAAACTTGCGGTTTTCCGATTAAGGGGTCTATTCTGTGAAAATTTGTTTAAAATTAACCCTAGGTTATAAAAATAACGGAATGTTATTTTTAGTTTTGTATTTTGTGTTATTTGGTTAAAATTATAACATTTATAACTTGTGTCAGTAATAAATCTAGTAACGATTACATGTCAAATAGATTCTTTTTATTATTTTTAATGCTGCGATGGGCCTACTTTCAATTCACTTTTAGGTATATTACATCGTTGCCATATCTATTTTAACTAGGATTTATTATAACACAAAATTAAATTTCGAATAAAGTTTTGCTTTAAAATTTAAATGCCATAGGAGTCTATTCTGTAACATTTTAGTTAACTTTAACACCCAGGTTCAAAGGTTGTTTTCAACTATGACATTTAAATTATACTCAAATTTTTACTCGGAATTCCATTAGGTTTAGTTTCTGTTATTAATTATTTTCTAATCATCTCCGGTTAAAAAAACATGGCACCGATGTAAAATCGGCAGATTTTCCACATTAATTTCTCGTATAAACACATTTGCACTAATATTTGATCAATCCCAGTTTAATAGTAACCATAATTCTAATAATAAACTCTTAGATCTGGTATTCTCCACAAATCAGTGCATAATTGAAAGATCCCTGGATCCTTTGGTTGGTGAGGACGAACATCATCCTGCTCTGGAGATCTGTTGCAAATTCAATAATACTTACAATAAAAATCGTCCTACTACTTTTATAGTAAATAACTATAATTTTCGTAAAGCTAATTATCCAAAGTTATACCAAATGATTTCTAATATTGATTGAACGTTTTTAGATGCTTTTTAAAAAGCTAATGATGCATATACGTACTTTTAAAGAAAAATTTACAATGTGCTTGATAACTGTGTGACCTAAACCACTGTAAAGTCTTCTAAAATTTATCCACCTTGGTTTAATTATAATATTGTTAGTCTCGTTCGTAAAAAAGCAAAGTACGATACTCCATAATAAGAGAAATAGTGACCCATCTACGTACATAGAGTTTGCTAGGTTAAGGACGTAAATCAAACTGGATGTAGATAAGTCTTATAAAGAATTTGTTGAGTCTGCAGAATCAAATATTACCACGAATTCTTCTAGTTTATGGGCTTTTGTGAATAGGACGAAGGGTTTTAATTCCGTACCTAATAATATGAGTTATAATAATATTATTTTAGATAATCCTAATTCTATTGTAAATGGTTTTGCCGAACACTTTCAACAATCGTTTATTCAATCATCGGATTCATGTTTTACAGCTAATGATACACAACAATATACTTGTCTTTCTATTAATAGTTTAAGTGAAACAGACGTACTGTATGCTTTAAATAAATCAAAAACAAAGCAAACTAGAGGTCCCGATGATATTCCGGCTTTTCTAATTAAAGACTGTGCATATTTCCTTGCTTATCCTCTAATGGTGTTGTTAAATATATGTCTTAATACATCTACCGTTCCAGATATGTGGAAGACATCGAAAGTGTGTCCTATATTCAAAAAGGCAGATAAGAATAATGTAACCAATTATAGACCAATATCTGCAATTTGTAACATTTCGAAGGTGTTTGAGGTTTTATTGTATCGCGATATTAATTTGTACGTCAACGGTAAAATTTCACCGCATCAACATGGTTTTGTACAACAACGTTCAACGCTAAATAATCTTGTTAACGGAACACAAATGATCGCCGAGAATATTGACAGTAAGAAGCAAACGGACGTCGTATACACAGATTTTACTAAGACGTTTGACACATTGGATCACGGAACCTTGCTCACTAAATTAAAATTATTCGGATTTCATGATTCCCTCCTAAAACTATTTATATCTTATCTTCAAAGCCGTAAAGAGTATGTGTATATAAATGGCTCCAAATCAGTTGAATATATCGTAAAATCAGGAGAGCGACAAGGTTTTAACCTGGGCCCTTTATTAATAATATTGTTTATTAACGATATCACTGATATAATTAATGTTAATTGTATGTTATATGCCGACGATCTAATATTGATAGAGTTGAATACTGGTGTCTGAGAAACAATTTATCGCTTAATTCTCTAAAATGTTTTGTCGTATCATATGGTCTTAGCGCTAATTAGGCATTCCAAACTGAATGCTACCAGTGGGTTTTGACAGGTTATGAGATGGCAAAATTATGGCAACCCTGTAGGCCTGGTGATTTGACAAGATCAATGAAATAGATAGTTACATAGATTGATCATCCATATGTTTCAAAATAAACATAAGCTTATGCCTTGAAGTAAAAATGTAAGCAATTATTTTTTTCTAAATATATAAAGGCTGAACATTGGTTTTAAAATACATTTTTGCTAAACCGATTCAAATTAATAAATATTTGCCAGGCAATATGGCCGCTCGCAAACCACCAGCTTTGAGCAATCTATAATACTATATATGTATCACTGGCCCTGTTATTGACAACATGACAACAGGGTTGTCATATCTAAACTGTCAGTCCCCAGTGGTAGCCATTTGGACAGGTCGTTGGAATGCCTAATTCTATAATATTTGATTACATCATTAACAACACAATCCTATCCTCCAAAGACCAACTACTATTAGATATTTAGGATTTACGTTCGATAGATAATTATCTTTTGGTCTGCATATAAATACTATTATATCAGCTGCTTCTCGTCTTTACTGATTTGTTGTACGGGCTAGTCGAGACTTAACTAATCCGTCTAAACTCACTACGCTCTACTATTCATTCGTAAGGTCAAAACTTGAGTATGCATCTATAGTTTGGAATCCATTTTATTAACTTCATATTAACAACTTAGAATAAGTCCAAAGACGATTTTTAAAACTGTTAAGTTTCAAAATTGATTGTCTCTACCCTGCGATCGGATCACCTCATAATTCTCTTTTGCAAAGACACGCAGTTAATAGCTTATCAGCTCGCCGTTCTTGTAACTTGGTGCTGTTTTTATTTAAGTTACTGACTGATAAAATTGATGATCCCGCCATATTAGAAAGGATTAACTTTCATGTTCCTCGATTTTCGGCAAGGTCTGCATGTCCTTTTTACCTTCCAGTGCCTAGAACAAATGTATTAAAAAGCTCTCCCATTTATGTAATGTGTAAATGTTCTAACGAAACGCGCAGTAATTTAGACATCTTCAATTGTACTGTAAGTAAAATTAAGAATAATTTTCTCTTATGTTAGCTTGTAACTCTTGTACCTACTTACTTTTGAATTTTGTTGTTCAGATTGTGAATATTTTTTTTTTCTTGTAATCCTGTCCTTTACTATTAGATTTCATATTGAACAGTGTATTAAATAATTAAATAAAATAAATAATTAAATAAATATATCTAAGGGTGCATTGAAATTATCCCAACCCAGCATTAAAAATAAGAAAAGGAATATATTTGACATGTAATTTTAACAGTATACTACAGAATACAAAACTAAAACCAACATCCGGTTATTTTTATAACCCATGGTTAATTTTAACCAAATTTTCACAGAATAGACACCATAGTTATAAATAATCTTTTAAATAAAACGATACAGAATAGACCCCTACGTAGTTTAAGATTATCCTGAGGTTTTTCTTCTCAACTTGATATCAACAGGTTATTTTGCAAAAGTGACGTGCTTCACTGAATGATGGGTGACATACAGGTCTTCTAGATTATACCCATAACTACACTGGAAAAACAATGCTAAATAAATTAATATTTTATAATTTTTACATATAAAGCGACGTTTTTTGTAATCACAAGTTTTAAAATGATCTTTATGCAACCAGGTACATTTCCAGTTAAATAATTATATGTTTAGCAAACAAAAAGACGTAAACAGGTTTACCAGGGGCGCGGGTGCGAACGGACGCTTTAATAATTTTTAACAAAAAATATGTACGCCACTGACTTTTTTACTTGTACAATTAGTTAGCTATTTAAATGACAACTAAAAGGCACCTTCTAATATTTTTTGGATTTTGGCTTCGTTTAGAAGAAAAGGATTGAAAGCTCCCTGTATCTTTGAATCAAAACATCTGCGGGGCCTTATTGATATGAACTATTTGTATTATATATGGGTAAGGAATATGGCACATATATTTTGAAACACTCTGTATATTATTCTGTTTTATATTAACCTTTTTGAAAGAGATTTTGATTATCTGATGATGTGGCATATCTTGTAACTAGATTCTGCTGGTAATATTCTTTAATTGATGTTATATAAGAAAAATGTGTGATTGCCAAAAGGTAGGTTCTTTTGACACTCTTTCTTTAAGTTCTTAAATCGTTAACTTGCTTCTACAAGGATTCTGTAGTAACAAATTTCGTTGTTCTAAATCAAAATTGAAATAACTGCTAGAGAACTCGTAAATTCGATTCTATCTTTACATACACTTTTATTAGCAGAAGCGTCATCTTAACTTAAACCCCAAGATGCAGCAAAAATGCAGGTCCCGACGCTATGCCACCATCCGTATTAAAGGGTTGCCGACTTAATTTCTTTAAAGACAAAACTGACACAAAAACTACCGAGGAATTTCTATAATCTTTATTAGGAAGACTAGAGATAAAGAGGGAATCGGAATACTCTAAATGTAACCTACCAAAAGTTATAAGCAACTTCCAGAAGGGAATTGCCTAATATTAAACTTTTAAAATATAAAAAATTACTTTATCAATAAAATCCTGTCTACTTTGGTTACACAAATTTTGGTTGTTCCGGTGTCAACCTTCGGGCCTTAGACGGCAGCTAGGGGGTGGATAGCTATTAAAAATTCCGGAAATAGTAGACAAATGATAGGCGTCAACTGTGCCTGTATAGTGACCAAACTATATTCCTATTTTACCACAAAAGCAGTAAATGAGGAAAGAAATAAAAGACAAAGCTGAACTTATGTTCCTTTATAAAAAATTCACCATTTTTCCCAATTAAATTGTACAATTTTACAAATTATTTACCTAATGGCTGTTGATGAAGTTAATAATCAAATAAACTAACGTAACTAAATATGGCAAGAAATTAAATCAAAGTATATGTCATATACATGAACCAAAAAAAATAAATTCATCAACAGGTGGCACGGTTGGTCGTTAGCTTGGTACCGGGCGAAGGACGCTTGCGCAATATTATATTCAAAAATTTTGAGATCTTGATTTCTACCTTTACATAAACAGAGAAATAAAAAATATATGTGTAAAAAAAATCATGTGCATATCCGCATCTATATCTAAACATCAATGTTTAATGTTGAAACACAATAAACATTCAACATTCTCCAAGTTGGAGGAAGTTACCTACTTAACTTTTAGTTCAAATTATTTATAAGAAAAATAATAGTCTATGAAATATTATAATTAAATATAAATCATAAAACAAAATAAAAAGAAAATGTAATAAACACAAAAAAAATATTAATAACACACAAAAGGCTTGAGACACAGAAGTAATTTATTAAAACTCCCAGATTGAAAGAGGTTAATCTACTTAATCTAATCTCTGCGCTTCATGGTTCGTAAGTCTGCTTAACTTATAGTTAAGTCTTGTTTTATTATAAAGAAGAATTCTAAAAATTGAAATGATAAACATAGCCCATATGTCCCGATGTATTTATAGTCAATACCCAGGCCGAGACAGTAAGTGCTTAAATAAAATTTAGAAATAGTGCTTAATTAATTAAATTATGAAATATATTGGTAATACATAAGTTATTAAAGTAAACCCACAAGAACATTCTGTGCAGAAAAGTATAAATAATGTTGAGAATACTTAGAGAACATTCGTTTAAAAGTGAATGTTTAATTTAATAAATCAGCAGGCCCAGTGCACCTTCATTATAATATAAAAAAACATGATAGTAGGGTGTTTTAATTGACAGCATCACCGTCTTCCTATCCAGATAAACAAGCTATTAGTAATCCAGGTAGCTAGTAAACCGATGTACTGTGTCTCCACGGTTAAGTCTAGTTGAAACCGTTGATCTTCGGAGTCTAAACCCTCCAGGTAAAACCCTTAAAATATTACAAAATGTGCCAATATAAATTTACTCAAGTTTCCCAAACTATACAATTAATTTTCCCAAAATTTACCTAGGCTAGAAGCTATTAACAAGATTCATAAACAGTATTATAATAATTAAAATTATGGTACACCAAGCCATAACATAAAAGAAATCGACAATCAAAAGGTGTACAGTATTACGAAATATATACAACTTTCTCGTAAAGGGTTAAACTGGTAGCCTTCCTAGGGTGAAAAACAAGACAGCCGACAACAAACACATTTGAAGAATCCACTTCAATATTACACACTCAAATTCCAATGGATCTCCCTATGTAAAATATCGAACTAATAACTTAAAATCTATTGAAATTAGTCATACTCACAATTTTTTTTCTATAAATCCCTTTAGCGGGTGTGGAATGGATTCAAAAAACATGGGAATTTATCAAAAACACTAATTCCCCTAAAATATCATTTACCCGTTCTTTCACAATTAAGACTGGAGTAAAATCTAGAATCCCCTTTAATAGGATAACTCGATGGTTATATAAAATAAAGATTTCACTCCTCAGACAAAAATATGAGATTCTTTGTCTTTCTTCACCTGTCAGACATACCTAACCAACAAATATCGCACGATGTCCTTACTTCCGCCTTTGGAAAATGACAAGCCGAATGCTTTCAGAAATTCATTCTTAAGAATTTATCAGCATATAACCTAGAGACTATTTACGAAACATTACCCTACAATATCTATATACAATATGACTACATTTTGAAATTGCTATTGACAAAAATCGATACCACATCGGTCGCGAAAAATCTTCTAAGCGCACACAACCCTACAGTTAAACGAACGCACCTCGTACAACGAATGCAACGTAAACTCGCTCACTGTGAAGCTACCAGTACCTGAAACTCGGAACCAGACTGAACTACATAAAACACATGACTGTCATTTATCGTGTCCTGTCATTGACTGACATTTACTGTCAACTCGAACTCAAATTCGTATTTTAAAAATTAAAACAATTACATTGTATTAAAATAATTAATATGAACAAGAACTATACAAATTCGATGAAATTGGCCTCGTAAATAATTAATTACTTAAAGGTAAGGCAATAATACATAGCATATAAATAAATTCTCAACGAGACTCTCTATTTTTAGAAGAATCTAACACATTGAAACAAACCAGTTGGGTAGAACTTATAAAAACTCAGATAATATGAACAAAATACGATACCCTGTCCAGTGATACGATTAATTAAATTATAATAATTATATCTGAAAGCTAACAATATATACGGCAAAAATAATGGCTTTAAAAGCTTATCAACAATAAATTACGATTTACCTTTTTTTTTCGTATATTTAAACAAGGTAAGTCGAATTTTCCTCTAGTAATTCGTGCAGCTAAAAATACACGTTACGTAAATACAGTCCCAAAAAATGAACGCTAATTGAGCTTATTTAGTTCACCACAAGGGCGCTGGTGTTGCTGGCGTTGTTCAAAATACATGGTTTCTTATGGGAATATTACATAATTTTGTCAAAATAATAAAAATAAACTTGTCTATTTCCAAATAAAGCACACATTGTACATTGTATTTATTTATAAATAAGTCTCGAATGTTTTAATTGATAAATTATTTAATTTTATCTATATAAAATGCAAATCAGGTAGGTATGACCAAATTCGAAAAGGTTTGTGTTTTTGAATTATACCTAAATATAGTTTTAAGAGCAAAATGAAATACAATATGATCATAAAGGGAGATTTGGGAATCTACATGATATTGCCTCATCCTTTAATTTCGGTTTTCTCCTTTTTATTTTGCTAACAATACAATCATTAAAATAAGTTTCATAATATATGGAAATATCTTCTAAAGAGTGTAGAACAGTATCTCTAGAAAGTGCTTTATCGTCCCTAGGAGTGATATATATGCTGCCAAGCTCTAAGCATTTAGGATCCTATAAATAACATTTACAACAAAAAAACAACAGTAGCAAATCTTTATCTAATATTAAAACTATATAAAAAACAAATTTTCTTTTCTAGTAAGCTAAATTTAATGAGTAATTATTGTTGTTTGTAAGTCAGAATCTATGACTGTAAAATCGTATATCACGGAAACTTGTAATAAAATAAACCACTCCCCGTAAGATACGTGTTGTGACTAGTTTACAATAAATATTATATTTACACATAAATACATTATTTTACTTACATTAGAAGCTTTAAAAATACATTGAATTAATTTCTACTTTTGTTTTATTTAGTTTTACATCTGATTTGTATCCTGTTTTACAATCTTGGTTTGATGTTTTTTGTGACTCATATTACTTGTACTCAGGTATTTTTCTTCGAATTATTTTGATTCTGTTCACCAATTATATAAAAAATGACTTCATTATACATTGATTTATATAGAAAATGAACGGCAGTGACATTCGACCTGCCAACTACAGTCAATTTGACGAACTTTATAAAAAGGACAGACATTTAAAAATTGAGAATTGCCGAATCGTTTCCTTCTCTCCACGCTTTTCATAATATCTGTACAATACCTAAATTATTTTATGCTTTGAAGGGAGATCGTGCAACTATTTAGATTTTATTTTAAGAAATGACATGTTGACTTTCACTTTAAAGTTTTATACCAAAAAAGCAAGCAGCCTTTTTTTGCATTATAACAATGAAAAACACTATTCATTTTTTAAGATGTAGCAAATGCAATAGCCAAGACATAGGCTTGTTTAGTATGGTAATTTCAGTTGGCTTATCAATATTGTATTGTATATAATTCAATAACTAGCCATGATGTACTTTATAAATATTTTATACGTATGCTGCAATGTTGGAGTAACAGAATCTCTTCCAAAAATCTTAGCCAATTTTTGAGAAGGGTCGTTTTCGTGACAAGAACTGAGCCATGACAAAATTTCAGACTCTAAAAGGCAAACCATCCTTATTTTCGACAATTTCTGTTTGTCCAATTTTCGTAAGTTACCCGAAGAGCTTATTAGGGATGAAGGCACGACCGAGAAAAAATTCGTGAGAAAACTCGGGGCGCGTTTTCCTGTTTGCTGCCCTTTTCTCTTCGTTCGAGTTTTATAGCTGACAAGAAATGCGTTTTTACATAAATTTGAAACATGTGCTTGAAACATGTGAGCAGAAGGGTCGCGTTTTTTTAACTACATGAAAAAAAGTTGACGTAGGTATAATATAAAAAGGTTCTGTGTTCGCAGTAAGGGAAAAGATATTTTGCGTTACTTTAAAAGCGCTTTTTCATTATGATTTTATATGTAATATTGCATCCGATAGATAAAATTTTGTCAGAATTAAATATAGTGAGCCGCAAAATTCTTAAAAACAGAAATGCGATGCAATAGGCGATAAATTAAGTCTTAAACCGAAATTATGAACATTATTTGTAAATGTTCTTTTCTTTTCAAGTCATAGTTACTGTGTGTTTATTAAATTTTATTAATTGCTTTCTCACTCACCCTACTTTTTTATTCACTCTTATAATGATGAACTGAAGTTAAAATTTTGTTGCTATAATTATGGTTAGACCTTGTAACTTTCATTTAGTAGGGCTTTACTTATATTTTTTAATTCTGGTTACTGACAATTCTTACTACCATCTGTCATTTGTTGGCTTAGTAACTATATCGTATACATCATGAATTTATTTTGTTAAAACCTTTTATAAGTTTCAAATTATTTTTTTTCTACACCCACATGGATATTATCTATTCTACGCGAAGATTACAAACCGAAAATTTTGCCATTTCGTTCTGCTAATCGAATACAACTTCATATCCATTCTATTAGGAACACTGCATGGGTATGAAATCTACCAATAACAGTTCATATTTGATCACAACTGTATCACAGAAGAAAGAACAATACAGAAAAAAAAGTAATGGTCGGAACTTTGAAGTTGAAGGGGTAGAAATATTTGACCTTGAGTTCCACCACAGAGATACTCTGAGAAAACGTAATTATTCACAGTACACGCGAACGTAGCTATTCACTGAACCTACACTGCGAAAACTACATTTCACTTTTACATAATTATGTGTCATATTTTATGAAAATTTGCATGAATGCATTTGAAACTATTCTCGATTTAAGTAAATTATTTTTTGATTTGTAGCACTTCTGGCAGAGGTTTCAGAAATAAAAAGTTTTAAACAATAGTTTATTTTACCCTGTCATAATGAACTATTAATATTGTGCCACACATCTCACTAGTCATTTATGATCCATAAGTATAAATCATTTGGGATAATTGTTCAAAAATCATTAGCTAAAGCGTATTTTAGGGATTTTATGAATAAAAAAAAAATAATTAAAACACGTGTTTTTTTGCAATTGATAAGTTTACAATTTAGTGCATGTATTTTATTAAAATAGAATTTTTTTAAATAATTAAAATTGTTTACACATATTTATAGAGCAAGCCTAATTTATAATACATAGATAAGTAGATTTATTAAAATAGCTATATTCAAAAATATAGAATAATAATTATATAAACGGTACTTATAAAAAATATTAAATAATGAGTAATTATTTTTCTTCTTTTTGCACCAAACAAACGTTTTCTCAACGTTGCTATCTTCAGTCGCAGTCTCTGCTTTCTTGGAGTGTTTGATGATAACAAATTACTAGTTTGAATTTGTGCTGTTACACAAGGTAGAGAAACAGATGGTTGACTATGCACTTGTTCAATAAATTCTACTTCTGCTGAAGTTGAGGGTAGACACAAGTTGTCTTTGCCTTCTTCGCCATGAACAACAAATTCCTCTAAAAAAATAAAGAGAAACCAAATTTTTGTCAGATTAACTAGTGTCAAGAAGGTGTATCATTTGTCAGAATTAAATGTTTGAGTCACACTTTTTAGCCAGATGAAATTTAAAATAATTTTGTAAAATGTGAATATATTTCTGTGCCTAGAAGGTAAACTGCACTGTCATTCTAGTCAACTTTTTAGTACAGCAGATTGAATGTTGTTAAATTAATAAATTTCAACTAGATATGCATTTAGACACCCATTTATTGTCAGGATAATTATATTTTTTACTGACCTAACTACTAAAACTACTTTATTTTAATTTGCATAAGTTGTTGTATGTTGACATAGTGCAGTTTACCTCCGAGGTAGTTCTACAAAATGCAATGTATGGGTTGATATTTTAAGAATATTAGTACTTATCATTTTATTTTTTAAATTACTAAATGTAATGTAAAAAATGGCAATACGAGTAACAAACTTTTTGTAACATTTAACTTTAAATTGTATTTATTTACCTTGCAAAACTGTGACTCTTTTTGTAGGTTCTGAATGAGGAAATACTGTTGGGAATGCATTTGCAAATAATCGTTTTCTTGTTCCTGACTGATAAACGAATTTATTCTGGAAGTACTTAAGTGTTCAACACCCTTTCCCAATAAGTTCTCTCTATTTGCTGCCTTAAGCCACAATTCAAGTCTGAAAAATACATACAATCATTGTAATACCATGTTATGGCAAGGTCAATTCCTATTTTACCCTCAAGGTTTCATACCTACCTCACTTGATCTTTCACAAGTGTGAACAATCCTTCTTTGCCACCTGTTCTTGAGGTACATCCACGATAAATACAAGTATATCCTCCTCCTCTTTAAAGCGGCATTGTTTATAAACCTAATCCTAATACATACAATAAAGTCTTAAATTAACAACTCCATAATTAAAAACATCAACAACAACTAAAAATAAACCACTAAAAAACGTAAAAGTTATCAGAATATTCGCTAAAAACAACCAAAAATCCAAAACGACAAAAAAAGACACGACAGAAAAAAAAATATTGATTTTCTAACAGCGACAGCAGTGACATCTTCGTTCATCTGCTATAAAAGTGTGCACTGTTGAACTTCGAACAAGTAACAAATCTACGGTTCAATTTTGACAATGCTCCACCATGAAGAAGGTATGGCTTCGGTTGCTAGGTTCCTGTTTTAGCCCTATGTTTCTTTTCTGTATTTTTCTTTATCCTGTGACTGTATTAATAAGTGATAATTCTCTCAAACTAATTGAAAATATATTTTTTGGTTATTGAGATTAAATATAATTAAAAATAAGTGATTCTTTTAAAGAATAGATAAATAATATCACTCCACAAGATATTCGTTTATATTTGCAAATAAATCGTAAATTTTAATAAAACTATACAAAGGTATTTAATTTTTTTAATTTGGTGTCATCGGCATCAACTACTTACGTTATTAGCCTCGTGTTATGTGCAGGCGCTGTTACTGTTTTCCAGTACCACTTTAGGAACAGCACAGTCGAGTGGGGAATAATAATTTAATTTTTTAAATTAAATAAAAATCCCTGCCTCCAGCGGGATTCGAACCTGATACCGTTCGATGTTAAAGTCATGACTCTAACCACTAAGCCAACCCACCCCTAAACTAATTTAATTATAAGTATTAAGAACATTAGTTGTTACCTTAGCGCAGAGATAGAGTATTTATTTGCCATGCGGTGTACAAATCCAGGATTGAAGATTAATTCAAATTTTTTCAAGTTTATGTTATTTTATAAATTAGTTAATTTTTAAATTATTTTAAAAATACAGCATCTAAATTAATTTGTTGAATTTGTGGGTCGTAAAAAATATTCTGTACAAATCGAGTGGATTATCCGTATAGCCATCATGTCCACTCTGTTTGCTCATAAAGCTATCATATTTCTTTTCTTTTAAAATTATATACTTTAAACTGACTAGTAATTTTGTGTTAACCTTTATATTGTGTTTACCCTGTTTGAATGTGTCTACTTAACAAGCACCACGTTCACATATAAAAAATAGTAGGTTAGGTCAATTTAAAAAATATATTTACAGAAATATAGTTTTTCTGAACCAACTTGAATATTAGCTATTCTACGGGCAGACTACAGTACCAAAAAGTATGCCATTCTTTCAACTGAACGAGAATATTTCATATCCATTCTAACTAGTAAGTACACTGCACAGATATAAAATCCACCAATTACAGTTCATATTTTAGTCACCCGGCTACCATTTTTTTTTTATTTAAAATAAACGACAATTCTATCAAACTAATTATTGTCAGTATATTTTTCAGTTTTTGAGAATATACATTAAAATTAGAATCGATAAATAACAGCATTTCTATTTTGATTTCTTTCATTTATATTTACAAATAAATTATACGTTATAATAAAACTATATGAAATCAATTAAATCAGTATTATAATGATAGGTGTCTATGGAGCTGAAACTAGCCCACTTGGCTGTCATACGAGAGGTTCCGGGTTCATATCTAGGATTCGAAACAAATTAAAAAATCGTCATTTTATTTTAGGAAGTTGGTTTTCCGATCAATGGCGTTTTCTATCAAATCTATTTTCGAACAGTTTTCACTAGTAATACCACTAGAGGTCAAATTATTTCCTGATATTAATTTGACCTCGCGTGGTATTCGGTAAGAAAATTCCACGCCGAATTATGGTTGAAAATTAAATATTTTTAAAATTTATTTTTCGTTTCTCAACAATGCAAATTATTTTCTCCAAGTCACCAGTGAAACATAAAAGGTGTTGTCGCCTTGATTGTTTAGTTGTCATGGTCACTAAGTGAGACCCTAACCTCGAATATAATTTCAGTTTTGAAGTTGTCAAGCGGCCCGACGTAAAAAAATGTTTCGCTGCAATTATTTAGGCCTTCAAATTGCTTATTTCTACTCATTGTAGTTGCATGGGAATACCATTTGAAAATAGAAAATAGTATATTCTTTAATTTTACGTATGTTTTGAATAACTACAAGTGGTAGAAAATTGTTTTTCTGCGTTTTTATTAACATGCGTTATGAGCGCTTTAAAATGGTATGAAATTCATAACCAGCGTCAGCAAGCATCAATCGTAGGAGGCTATGATCATTGTATTTTGACAGTTCAAAACATTAAATAACTCGCGTTTTGTTGCGATAAAGAATATTGCACAGCAAGTAAAACCAACAAAATTACCTATTTGTTTAAAAATGAATCGATTTGAAAATCATACGCTATGCAAAATATGCGTGAAATTGTCTGATGTAATGATCAATCATTGCACCATGACTTACTTACTCGGATTAATAGAGGATTGTGGCTCCAACTTGAAAAACGAAAATTTGTTCCGAATTGTCCACGAATATTTGCACCTAAACTACGCAAAATTCAAAGTGCTGAATGGGAAAAAGGTGAATAAATTAGTGTCTAAATATTATATATATTTTATTAGACATAGACACATAATTCAAAGCATCCAAAGTCCTGCATTTTCGCCATTAAGAAGAAAAGAAGTGGCCGAAGAATATAGAAAACACCTTAGTATTGTAACTAAAATGTATCAAAACTAAACCTATTATGTGAACAAATAAAAACCAGTCTGTCAAAAATGGTCTGTTATTGTAAACGTCAAAAAATTTCCAGTATAATTCGCTGTTGGGTACCCCACGAGAAAAAAAATTCCACTAAAATACCTCCGTTGCCATGGTGATCTGTCAAAAACACGTATTTTGATTGGTTCAAAATTACAGGGGTGGAATTTTCTTTTCAATTATTGTTCTTTTCGATATTTTTTTTTCGATCAATTGTTATTTGATAAAATGTTTTTTTGATCAAATGCATACGAACAAATAGTTTCGATTAAATGTTTTTAATGAATTTTGTGTCACTCATTTTGGTACATTTCACATTTCCTCAAAATCCTAAATCTATACCAGGTGTTCAATTGAAAATGGGACATAGAAAAACGAATAAACAAAACTTGCTTGGGTAAAATGTTACTCATTTCCTAAATACAGGGTGTTAAAGTTAAAATTTTTATTACTCAGTATATTTTTACTAAATTCGGTAGATGTTTTTGATGTCATAAGATACATCTATAGTATTTTTAATATAAATCCCGATGCACGTCTTAAATTATTTATGACGTCAGGGCCTTGTAGTGTTTTCTAATCATCAGAATAGTTTAGGAATTTAGAAAGTTTTGAAATAGTAAGGTTATGTATTTGTTTGTTATGTTACTAGTTAGCAGGGGCGGCTCGTTACCAAAATTTTGGGGGTTTACAGTAGCAGAATATAGATCCCGGTACAGATATAGGTAAAAACTGTCAGTGTTTTAGAATAGTATATTATGCAACGATCATGTAACGATAGCTACACGAGCTTGAGGTAAGTTACGACACGAGCTTGAGGTAAGTTACGACACGAGCCAAAGGCGAGTGTCGCAAATCTCAAGCGAGTGTATGAATAGATATTACAAAAGAGTTACATACACTTGTTTTTCTACGACCAAGAAACTATTTCAATTCAACAACATTGCTTTATTTTTTTATTTTTTTAATACTTTTTTACACATATAATAAGATATAAAATATGAAAAAAGAAATAAGTTCTTCGATTTAATTTTTATTCCTACACAATAACCAATATAATAACTATAATGATACATTTTTCGCCTTTTTAGCGATTTCAGGTGGTGTGTATGAAAATACTTCGTCGCTCGATATTTTTTTTTAAATTAAGTGAGAGGTACTTATCTACCTTTTTGACTAACGCAAAAGAATAAAACTATCATAAAACACGAATCTCTTAGAAACTGTCATTCTACAGAAAATGTTGAGTCTGCCTACTTGCTTATTTAAAAATCTAGATTTCTATTGGTCAATTTTTTAATTTCATAATGAAAACCAGTGTTATAATGAGTATCATTATGAAACTGAAAATTGGCGTTTATTAGCTTATGCAGTGTTTTTCAACCTGTGGGTCGCGACCCCCTGGGGGGTCGCGAAGCTTCTGTAGGGGGTCGCCAGAGGTCGAGAGAACTTCAGTAAAAAATCAAATTTTTAATCTTTATGAATTAAGAGAATTTTAACAGAAGGATATACTCATAAACATTTGTATGTTAATACAAACAAATTAACAAAAAATAAAATTCTAAGACTCATGTTAATGCAAAGGTTGTGCTTGTTTTTGATTAATCAATTTCTCCCATCGTGGATCTGTATTTACTACACATAGAATTAAATCGTTTTCCAAATTTAAGCGATTTCTTTGCTAACTTTTTATTTGGGCCATTGATGAAAATGTCAACTCGCATAAGTACGAGGTGACAAATGGAATCAAACACTTCAAAGCCTCAGTTGTCAATTCCGGGTATTCTGTTTTTCTCTTTAACCAAAAGGTATCCAAATTAACAGACTTGAATTCCAAGTGTAACATCCCATCGGTAGATAATTCTAGCATATTCTCTTTGAGCTTAGTTGACAAATTAACCTCATTTGTAGCTGCATTTAAAAACGGATTTAAGATCCACCTCTGCCCAGTTTTCTCCAATGTCTCTTGCACTGAAAAGTAATGACACAATTCTCCTTTCAAATTATCTAACACCATTATCTCACATCCGACTGCTTTATTAAAAGATTGTGTCGACGAAAATGAATCGAAGTTATTTATTTATAGACGACGACCACAAGTCAATATTTTTTGTAAAGCCATGTATTTTGTCTTTTGCAGTAATGTCATTTTCATCTATCCCTTGAAGACTTTTATTCAAGATATTTAAATGCTTAAATAAGTCAGAAAGAAAAGCTAATTTTAAAAGAAATTCCAGGTCGCAAATCAATTTAGAGTATTTTAACTTGGCCTGCTGTAAATATATTAAAAGTTCAGCACAAAGTTCCATAACTCTGGTCAGTACTTTGCCTTTTGACAACCACCTAACCTCTGGATGGTAAAGTAAATGTTGGTAGAGTGCCCCCATATCTTCACAAATAATCCGAAACAATCGTGTCTGCAACGCTTTTCCTTTGATAGAATTTACAATTTTTATAATAATATTTAGAACTTGGCTGTATTCCTATGGGAAGGTCTTAGCCGCAAGAGCCTAGCCATAAATCCACTCTTCGTACCAGTCATCGCTTTTGCTCCGTCGCTGCAAATAGCAATGCATTTATTTGCCCAATCGATATTCATATCTTGCGTAGCTTCAAGAAACATGTTGTGCAAGCACTGACCTGTAGTATTTGTGGGAAGCGCTCGCAAAATAGTATTTCTTCTATTAATTTTTCATTGGATTCAAAACGCACATACAAAATGCTATATTGCTAGTGCTAGTGCTAGTGCTATATTATGTACTTATATCCGAATCCTAATTATGGATACTCAAAAACATCGTATGGAATGAATATTTGTAACAGTGTAACATAACACATACATACATGATAAAAAAGCGAAGGGTCGGGGGGTCGCGAAATATTTTTTCATGCCAGGGGGGTCGCATCATTAAAAAGGTTGAAAAACACTGGCTTATAGTATAGGAGTAGAAAAAAGCTGTAAACATATTGCTAGTCATAGAAAATAAAACTGTAAGGTACTATATTGCATATGGATCAAAATTGGTCCAGAATTTTAATTTCACCAAGGAAGTTATTTAACATAACTACATTTAAGTTATAAACCACAACTCCCCATAAAATTGAAAAAATTAAAACTACAAAGGTATGTGGAGGAGTCATAATATAATATCAGTAAATAGTAGATACCTGTACTATAAATTATAAAGGGTTGGGATAAAGTATGGAACCAAGTAAATAGCTTTAAAACGAAAATGACGATATTTATGAAACTGCAGGCAAGTACAATAACGCATAACGCATCTGATGCCATATTTTTTATTACTACTGTATTCCCGGTGTTACCGTAAATACCCTCAACTTTTTCTAATTTAAAGGGGACACCCTGTATATTTTTTCAGATTTTAAAAGATCTTGTACGATACTGTACGAATTCGGAATAATAATTAAATAATTAAAGTTTAAAATTGCTAAAATTGTTAAAATATTTGAGTAGGTACTTTAGTAAATCTCACTTTCAGTAACGGTTCTGTATCTCAAGCATTCAAGATAGCCAGAAATGCTTCTAAAATAGACTGATATCGCTGCTTTTTTTCAACTCTAAAGTTATTGAAACATGTGTGAACAATACTTTTTGCTATAATATCTACTCTTATATTTGTTTATTGGTCTTTTTCCAATCATTGTAAATATTAAAAAGTTGTATAACTCGCATAGCGAAACCTCAGAGTCTAATATTTTTTTTTAATTTTTGAATAATTTAATTAAAAATACAGATTTATAAGAAATATATCAAATTATTTATTAATTTCAAAATTAGGCATTTTTTTAAATACAGGGTGGGGCATCCTATACGCGTCGATCTCTGTAGGGACGACTTAAATTTGAATTTTTTTTCTTAATAGGGATATACATTAACACTACAAATTAAAAATTATTTGGATTATACATGGTGACCCAAAAATAGGAATTTATATCAAAGTTATGTTTTTTTAAAGGGAACACCCTATATTTGATGGTGTCTTTTGATTCCCCAGAAAAAATAAAGTAAAGTTTCTGTAATGTTTCCTATACCTATCTTTTTTCGTTTTTGAAACATTTAAAGCGTTCTTAATTTGTAAGCTTGAACAACATAATCTAGTATGTCGCGGTTATTAAAAACTCATCAACAGTCACCTGCGATATGCGTAGCCAAGATATTAGACTATCGAATGAAATGCAAATTTTTCCATTACTTCATACAGGGTATTCATTTAGTCTAATTGAATTCAACTTGCATATGGAGTTGAATAATATTCATATTTTAAATGGCACACCGTGTATTTAATAACTTAAACTGATAGACATTTAAATTATCTTTCATTCCATATAAGATTTCCGGTTTCTTAGTATATATCTGTTTTTATGTTTAACATAGCTAATTTTTGTAAATACTCTTTCCCGTCAAAGTGACCATTGAATTTAAATGTCAAATGCGAGTTTGACATTTCTAATTAGTGAATTAGATAACAAATGTACGAAAAATCGAATTTGAAACATGAAAACTTATTCTAAAGCAGAGATAATTGATGTGGTGCTTGTTCTTGGTGAGAGAAACCTGACAGACGTGCTTTTGAAAGATTTAAAGTTTAAAGTTAGTGGAAACGTAGATTATAAAAAAAATTTTCAGCCTCAACCTATTGTAGGAGATCATGATAATGAATGTTGGGTTATTGGCTCACTAATTGAAAACCCACACACAAGTCATCGGGCTATTAGTAGAGAAACTGGAATAAGTAGAAGTATTGGAAAAATAATAAAAAAACAAATTTCATCCTTATAAGATACAGCTGCACCAAGAACTGTATCAAAGGGACTTTCAACCAAGAATCGATTTTTGTTTATGGGTTATGGATGAAGTAGAATGTTTTCGGACGAGTGCACGTTTCATAATAATGGATTCGTTAATCGCCATAACTTTCATTATTATAGTGATGAAAATCCTCACGTCTTTCGTACTCTCGATCATCAGCATAGGTGGTCCTTGAAGGTGTGACATCAAAGATAACCATATGAAGACAATTAAAATGAAAAAATTTGATTGGAGTGTTCAATAAAAATATACATGCTTTCCACATTCTCAAGATCTACAGTGAAAACAAAAAATGCCTTTTATTCAGAAATTCACTTTAAAACAATATAAAAAAATTATAAAACAAAAACAAAACAACAAGTTTTCTTACTCGATACACACGATTACTGATACCTTTATTTACTTCAAATTTGGCAACCATTAATTTTTGTAAGTCTAATACCCTTTGTCATTATTTTGCCATGAGTTGTTTAATGATCCATTTTAAAAGATACATGTTTCATTAATGAAAACGAACTGCTTCTTTTGTATTTCTATAATTTCTTAAAAATTAAACTCTACGTCTTGGTTATCTTTTTTTCCTTCATTCTTTTAAAACAGTTACAATGATGCAATATAGCCATTAAACATTTGTTTCTCAATCAACTTTTCTCTAAATGGTTCCAAAGTTACACGTTGACCTGCAAATAAGTATGTATTTTTTATATTACTGTAGATTGAAACTTTATAATAAAATAAATTTGTCTTTATACTTACTTGTTTCATACATGTTATAAATACCATTTCGGATTCCACCAGTATTCAGTGTTATTGTATTAGTAATCCTTTGTTTATATGAATGCTTTTTAAATAGCGATTTTAATCATTCAGGTTAATTACGTAAGTTTAGGATTTATGCAACATGCTAAAACAGACAAGAAATCCATTTCATAATTCTATACTACATTTATAATAATTTTTTACTTACGTCTTATACAGCACAGAGTTGAATGTAATAGTGATGTATCGTTCATCATGATCTCGTTCAAAATACTGCATTAAAGAAGCTACAAGTTCCTATTCAGTTTTTGACATTTTGTTTGCAGAAATAATCAGCTTTTTCTCACAGTGTTTGTCTTAGAAATCATGAAATCAACTTGTAATCATAATTTAAAACCGAACCTAAATTAGTGAAATTTTTTAAAATATTATTAGCATCACCGAAACAAAGTGTACCAATTTCCATACCGACATTCCTTCTCCATAAATAAAGGTTTCATGGGCGTACAGAATGTCAAATTATTTAATGTAAAGTATGTTTTTTTGAGTATTAAACGTATAATACAATTTTAATAAATTTTATGTTATCAAGAATAAGACGTGTACGAGTATATGCTAATTAATTGAAGAAATTCTAAAATTATCAAAATAATCACACTTATATAATTCAATTTTTAGTAATATGACTACATTCATCAATGCTCGTGAATATTCTTGACATTTTCGGATTATTAGCTTAGTTAGGGATAATTGGATTAGTTGGTAGTATTTGGACGAAGGACCAACGTCAATTGATGACGTACAACGGGGTTTGTATTAAAAATACTATATCAGCAAAAAAATAAGTTAAATAAACTTTGCAAGTGGCGTACGGCATCGTTAAATAATAACTACATCCTGTCTATGTGTGTACATATCTCGAAAACCAATCACTATATAAGTTTCCAACAAAAGTACATAATTTATGTAAAAAACACCAAAAAAGATTTAAATTATAGTCCAAATAATAAGTGTTTGGAAGGGAAGCTGTTACTTAACCATGCCGTACGATATGCCGATAAGTGTATCTAATGACACTTAATATGTTTGCAGAATTTAGTTAAATTATACTGAGTATTAAAAAAATAGGCAATAATTTTTGAATTTTCAAATTTAACTCCCTGTATTTCGGAAACGAGTCACATTTTAGCTAAACATGTTTCGTTGAATCGTCTTATTTTTAATCAAATAATCTTCAGATGTTCTATACAATTCTCTTAATTCTTAATCAAACTAAATGAATTATAAGTTTAATAAATAACACTCGCAGTCATTTCTAACATATTTAGTATAAAAAGCTACAGGCTATTACCTATTCACCTATTCTATTCAATAAAATAAAATTGGTATCAATTATTTGGGACAAACACCAAATACATTTTTTACCGCGAAAATAAACTGAATGAGCTTTTATTTCCATTTTAACCTATTAACCCCGTTTCTGTTGCTATTGCCCCAGAGACCTAATCCTAAAATCAAACAATCTGTGTTTGTGTTCCAGATCGAAGTAAATTCGAAACCGACTGTATTAACTCGCTCGCCTGTCACTAACGAGCCAATCAGTCATTCAGAAACAATTAGTAATATTTTATTTCCAAATAAACCGTTCAGGAAACCCTGTGGTTTCGCTCTGCCAATCCTCGTTTTCAATGCAATGAATCAATATCAATACACCTACGACCTGAAAATGTAAACGGGAGTCTCGGCCGATGGTGATGAATTAAGGTCTCTCTTGAAAAAAAAAAGGTTGAATTTTTTGAGATTATGTGGTTGATTGAGAATATATTAATTAAATGTTGTAGAATGCTGTTCTAATTTCGTTAAGCCTAGTATAGTAAAATACCGAGGGATACAAACTCGGTACATGTCTCAAGTATAAGCAGTATAAGCAAAGCAAAAAGTACTCTTTTCATAGTTTCTCACCTAAATATAATATTTATATTTATAAAATTGCTACTATTTTCCGTAACTAGTCTATAGTATAGAACAATTTTGATAAAACAAACGGGCGTCCTGGAGCCGCCCGAAAATCCTAACATGATGTCTCCAATAATAATAATAATCCGATAGATGATAGTAATAGCATTTTAAAAGATATAAATTCATGTGTTTGTGGAACATATCAATAAAAATATAGGCAGATTATTTCCGATGAAAATTGGTTATCTTTTGCTAACCGATAATACATTCAAAGAAGATATTAATAGACATAACGTCTGTGAGAGTAAGTAGGGTCAAAGTTATTTTTACAAACTATGAAATAGCTAAACTTTAATAGAACATGATATTATTACCAAAAATCAACTTGTAGCTTACATATCTACCTTCTTTAACCACCGCAAGGGTCTTGTCAGAATGGTGGTTACGTTCTTTAGTGAATATTTTTAAATTCAAAATATAAAATGCGATAATAATGAAATCGTCAAAGTACAAAGAATAAATTAGAATAAATTAAACAATTAGTTTGACAGAATTGTCACTTATTTAAAAATTTAAAAATAATAGTAGTTTTGTGTTCAAAATATGAACTGTGATTGGTGGATTTCATTTTTTGCAATGTTCTCACTAACTAAAATGGATATAAAATATATTCGTTCAGTTGAACGCAGTAGCATACTTTTTCGTTTTGTAGTCTGTGCGTAGATAAGCTAATATCCATGTGAATGTAGAAAAACACATTTTCATAGACCTTATATTTTACTTATTTATAAAGTCCTTAATGAGCTAAAATCATTACATAATTTGGGGTTTAAAGTGAATAATTATGTAGTTACAACATGTTAAAAATGTATGTAATTCACCACTTAGATATAAATCACCCTGTGTGTAAATATATTTTTAAACCAAGGAACATAAGGTTACCTACATGCAGGTTTGATAATTTGAAAACTATTTAATAATAAAAATAAATTATTTAATTTTAGTGGTATATATTACAACACAACACATTATTTTTGAAAATATTTACTTAGCTAGTAACTACTAATAGTGTTGTTGCCCTTATTATAAATGAGTTATTCCATCAATTGAACTAACAAATTTCTCATAATTTTTCATCTTTTGAAAGTTGTTTAATATAGAAGGCCATAACCTAAAAAATAATGTTTCAAATGGTGCATGGTACCTACATATTGTCAGTAATTTTTTTACCTAAAGGCGAAATGGCCATTTAAAACGAGTGAGATTGTGGTAAAATTACTTTTCTATCTGAAGGATTTAGTTTTAATGTATTTTGTAAAATTGCTTTTTTTTCGAGTTATTCAATGTTATTAAAACATTATTTTCCAGTTATGGCCTTCTATCTCTTTGAGAAAAAAGAAAATTTGGCAATACTCTCACGTGCAATCTGAACCGTAGATTCTAAAGAACAAAAAACATAATATATCGTAATCCAATTAAAAAATCAAAGCTAATGGAATTTCCGGTACAAGTATAAGTGTCAATTCGAAATTATGTCTAGTAGGTTTGCATGCAAATTTGTTCCAAATCGTCTCATAAATGAAATTAATATTAATTAACGTGACTCTGGTCTCATTATCACCCTGTATAACTTTTCCGCTACGAAACTTATTCCCCGTTCGAATTATAAATTCCCCTTTCACTCAAAGAAGCAACTGACGTAGCCTGGAAAACATTCTACTTGTGCGTTAATTCGTGGGACAAACAACCCGCTAACCGCCCATCAGGGTATCATACTTTTATTAAGTAAACATGAGAAAGACGTAGTTTGCATACATAAGATAGGCAAGTATAATGGAAACCTCGAGATGACATCGAATTTTCCGGAGCTTCCCATAATAAGAGAACGTGAGGACAGAACCGTACTAAGGCCGTACCGAAAATAAGATCAAAACCAAACAAGAGAAATACTATTTATTGATTTGTAAATATAGATATTTCTAAAATAATGCTAGAAAAAGTACTTTAAACAGCAAATAAATAATAAATACCATTTTACAACTATCTCAACAAACATACTTTGGCATACCTATATGACTTTTTTAATTTAAACTAACATATGTATGAATACAGTTTATAAACTATCCAACAAAAGCTTCTTCCAGAAAATCACTATGGTTTCAAAAGGTTTTAGTACAAGAAACAATTATTTACCTGTCCTTTTTCTTGACATCGAAGGTACATAGGATATGTCTTTGCCACTCCTGCTAGATAAAATGATTAAAATATTTCAGATCCCAAAACAATTTGCAATCAGTATTATAAACTTTTACCCTAACAGATCAATTTACTTGCGAACAAATTAATCTGTCCTAAGCCGTGGACTTAATAATAAACGGTTACATCAGGGATCTGTTTTGAGCCCTGTTTTTTTTTTAATATCTACACAAACTGATTTACATAATATTCAAATAAATAATAAATTATTATTTAATATTGTACAATAAGCCATCGATTTCTGTTTATTTAATTATTACGGTAATTTAAATTGAGTCCCTTAATTACATGGTACCAATATAAAGGAAACTTTATTTATGTTAAGAGTTTTGTGTATGTGAGAGAGAGAATGGCATTAGACTAAGTCTGTTTGCCACAAAATGAGGAATATATATACAAAAACTTTATTAAAATGATTTTTAAAACCAAATTATATTAGAAGGTTAATTGATGATAGGAACTTAGTGAGACATGTATAAATTGATTTATTTTCAAGAGCAAGTAGGTACGTAATATTATAGGGCGGGAATATATTTATATTAATCAGCATTTTATATACAATTGGATAATTGAATTATAATTGTTTGAACAATTGAAAAAAATATGATTAAGATCTACAATGGAGGAACTATTACATGAACATATAGGGGATTCCAGTAGGCCAATTTTAAGAAGATGGGCTGGGAAGCACCCATGGTTAAATTTCAACCTTGTAACGTTACCAGACTGGAATTTATATAATCCAAATATATCAATATGCGGAATTACCCTAGGCAATTCTTTATGGATAGTAAAATAGTGATTATTACAGTTGAAGCTGTATTTTTTATAATTTGCTTCCCAGTTTTTTCTTATTTGTTTTTTATATGTATTTACTAAATCTAGATAAACTGGCACCTTCGTCAACGATTCCTTATCGCATGCCTTTTTCGCTTCTAAATCTACATATTCATTACCGACTATACCAGCATGGCCTTTTGCTCATATAAAAGTTATATCTTTATTTGAAGCTTTCAGGGTATAAAGTCTGTTTTTTATAAGATTTAAGAGCGAATTTTGTTAATATTTATATGCAAAATATAAACAGGATTTAGAGTCAGTGATAATCGCTACTTTCGTTACTGGATTTAATTCGCAGCAGTGTAATGCTCATTCTATTGCAAAACTATCTGCTGTAAATATAGAGCAAAAATCCGGAAGACGATGCATGATGTTCGACGTAATTCGCCGAAGGAACGAAAAAAGCACATACTGTACTTCCTTGCCTTCTTGATCCATCTGTAAATATTTTAGTTAACCTACCACCTAATCTATTAAAAATTGAATTTAATATATTTAATATGATGGTGGGTGAGGTTTTCCGGGTTTTCCTCACCTGTAAGTCAAATGGCACCATCAATCATCTTTAAGTCGCCCCGGAGCGCTACGGCAAATAATAATAATAATAATAGCCGTCCCTTTCCCCCGACAAGCTCAGCTTTTGGGGTTAAAATTCACTCGTAAGGAGGTGAATTAGGGAGAGTATTATTATTATTATTATTATTGTTTAAGGATGGTAGTTCAACAAATAACGGATAGATGATGGCGGGTTTTAAAATGACACTTTTGTAGTTATATTGATAAACGGGGTATTTCGGACAAACAAACATAAAGTTATTGAATTGACTTGTGTCGGCAAAAGCATCTGCTAATGGAGGAGTGTTTTTTTTCCTCCAATAGGTGTTTGTTAAATTTTCTATGTTTACAATTGATACTTTATTAGTTAAAAATGTATTAAATGATCTATATTTCAAGATCTGTTTACTAGACAGATATTTTCTACGTAAACTTAAAGGAGGTTCCTGTGATTCTGCTAAAACTGCCTGGTTTGGTAAGGACTGCATGGCTCCAAGACATATTTTAAGAGCTTTATATTGAATACGATCAATAACTAGTAAGTTACTATTAGAACAAGAAACGTATAAGGTACACCCATAATCTAAGATCGATCGAATGTAGGACCTGTAAAAATTCAAGGTTATGCTAGGATCTGCACCATATTTACGCTTAGACACATATTTAAGAATATTAATTCCATTTTCACATTTCTTCTTTACGTATTTAATATGTTGAGTCCATAAAAGTTTTTGTCAACTATGACCCCTAAATATTTATAATGTTCGACAACAGGAAAAACATGATCACCTATGGTTAATGAATCGTCTAGCCTCAGTCTGTGTCTTGTGAAACACATCAGTGCTGACTTTTTAGGAGACATTCAAACATTCAAACAACCACTTTTTAAAATTTCGTACAACTTTTTTCATGTCTTTTAGGCAACCATCAAAAGTATTATGGGTAACATATATGCATATATCATCCGCGTATTGTATGACATTTACAGAATCCTCAAATAAACGATGCACTTCTGCGGAGTATATGTTAAATAATAAAGGACTTAAAATTGATCCTTGTGAAATGCCTTCAGAAACAGATCTAGGACCATACAAAACATTTTCCTGGTCTTTAATGTAATTTTTTTTGTTCCAAAATAAATTAATTATATTAGCAGACATTTTTGATCCTATACCCAAGTCACGCATCTTATTGTACAAAATATTTAAATTGACCACCTCGTAAGCCCCCTATAAATCAACAAAGAGACAAAGTATGTATCCGTTATTTGAAAAGCAAATTTGAATATCTGAAACTAAATGCGTAATGGCATCTACTGTTCCAAGTCCTCGGCGAAAACCATACTGGGGTTTGGGCAGTAGAGATTTGTTTTCAATAAAGAATTCTAGCCTGAGTTTTATTAGTCTTTCAAAGGTTTTTGTTACACATGATAAAAGTGAAATGGGCCGATAAGAAGAAGGAAGTTTAGGATCGCGTTGATGTTTGAGTACTAATCTAATTACAATATCTCTTAATTTACTAGAATAATCTTGTTTAAGCCACCAATTTTTAAATATTTTTAGTAAAAATTGCTTAGCTATAAGCGGTAGATTAAATAAGATTTTGTATGCAAAGCTGGCTAAACCTGGTGCAGTACTTTTGGAGTTTTTTAAAACTAAGTTTAGTTTCGAAAGGGAGAAACTCTCAGACAACTGAATTTTTTTAGAATTAAATATATAACGATTAATAGGATTAAAATCCGATGCTGTCAGAGAAGCCAATTTATCTAAAAATGTTTCTATTATTTCTTTGGAAATCGGATTTATTTTTGGTTGATAATATTTATTATTAATTTTTTTTAACGAACACCAAATATCTTTTAAAGGAGTGTTTTTATTTAAACTATTTAAAAAATTTATCCAACTAGATCGTTGTTTCTGTCTAAATATTTGTTTCGTGCTGGCTGCAATATTTTGATAAGATAAATAATTCTGAAAATTGGATAAATTTTTATAGGTTAATAAAGCCGTTTTCCGTTTATTCACCCAATCAGTGCATTCCTGATCCCACCAACATGCTTTAGAAGTTGACGGAATAAAGGGTTTTTTAATGGGCATAGACATAGAGGCAGCTGATGAAATAGAGTTAAATAGAAAATCAATTTTGTCGTCTGTATTAGAATAATTATTGTTATTATTTGCAAAAATTTCCTCTCTTTTGCTTTAAAATAAATTCCAGTCTGCGCGCAAGTCGTTCCATTTAGTTGAGGGAGAGATATGAAAAGATGAGAGATTAACTTGCAATTCTAACTTAATTGGAAAATGATCTGATCCCATAGAATCGGTTAGTACTTGCCAGTTGACTGAGTCGGCCATATGAGGAGATGTTATTGTAAGGTCAACTGCAGAATTACAACCATTGGGAGAAATTCTGGTAGGAGAACCATCGTTAAGGGTAATTAGGTCCAAATTATCTAAAGCCTCTATTAAAGTTTTTCCATTGGAGTCTTCTGGAATCTGGCTCCAAGAGCCGTGATGAGCATTATAGTCACCACAAAAAAGATTTTAACATCTGGAGGCCTATATATTGATACCAGAGAAATGTTTAATGAATCAATGACATACTTCCAATTTATTATTAAAATTTTGTGTTAAAACAATTTCACGGAATGCTATACCTTTTGCAACGAATATACCTACACCACCGTATTCGTCTGCTCTAGGTTTAAGAATTGAATTAAAACCTTTTAAGTTAAAATTATTTTGTGGTTTAAGCCACAACTCTGAAATAACTACTATATCATATGAGTTTGTATTAAGAAAATTTAACAAACTACCTTTTTTGTTTACAATTGGGCGACTATTCCATTGTTAAGCTTCTCTTTAATCGTACTCATCATCCATACTTTCGTCATCCACAGAAATTTTGTTAAATATAGGATCAAAATAATTATTTAATTAGTCTAAAATTGTTCTATCATCTAAAGACTGAGGATTATTAGCAACCTGTTTAACCAAATTAAAAAAATCATTGATGATTTTTTCTTATGAGCCAAAACATCTTCTCTGTAGGGATTTGGTAATATCGAAGAACGACGCGGTTCTGAATGCTCTTTTGGGAAGACTGGAGGTTTATCTAAAATTTGAGTGGATGGGGAGGCACACTTACGCTTTTTTGATTGAGTTGGTTTTTGCGAAGAAGACTGAGGCGTTCTAACTGCTTTTGGTTTTGTTAAAGTAACAAAATTTACATTTCTGGGAGTAGGAAGGGAGGGAAAATTTATCTCATTGTTCAGAATGGAAAAACGGTTATTGGTAACCACTTTCGAATATGAGGGGTTATTGTGCAACATTTCCGCTTCTTCAAAAGAAACATTTTCTTGTGACATAATTTTTTTTTATGTTATGTTGCTTACTGTAAATAGGACATTTTTTAGAAATAGAAGGGTGATCTTTACTTCCGCAATGAACGCAATACATTTGTGATGTCTCACATTCCGAATCAGATGGATGCTCGAGACTGCATTTCGGGCATCTAGGTTTTCCCTTTCATTGACGATTAGTGTGACCGTAACGCAGGCATTTAATACACTGTACTACTGAAAATATGTAAGGTTCGACGAGAAAACTAGTTAGGTTAATTTTTACCTTATCCGGTAGTCTGTTTCCTAAGAAAGTTAGAGAGACTATTTGTCTGTTAATATATTTTATTTCTTTCGTTTCTGGATCTTCAATTTTACGTTTAAAACGTCTTACTTCAGTGACGGGAACGGAAGATTCTATATAGTTTAACAACAGATCATCGCCAATAAAAGTATCAACATTCCTAATAATATCCTTTTTATGGTTAAAAAAATTCGGAATAAAAGCGATTAAATCGTTTTTTACCGCTACTTCATGATTTACTAAACTATTTGCAGTTTTATAGGAATTAAATATCACTTTAACTCGTTTTAAACCAACCGATTTTATATATAAAATGTCTTTTTTAAATTCTGATTCTTGTTGTAGAAAAAACCCACCTTTATTGGAAATAATCTACCTATATTTTTATCCTTATGCTCTAAGAATACAAAATATGGGCCTATGTCCCCAGCTTGGTACTTGTTTATGAGATCGTAATTGACTTCCTGGTTATCCGGTGGAAAAATGGACTGGGGCGGTGTTTCACCGCCCCCGCTTTCAGCCATATTAAATTTAAAGACCTTACCTTATAATTAAATCAATAATTTTATAATACAAAACTAATCTGAATACACACTATCTATAAAATGATAAGCAGAACTGGTTTCGCATAAATTAAACAAACCTTCGTGTGTCACAGACAAGGCGATACTGGTTAAGAGTTTTATAAGGTTTCCTATACCCATATTTACTATTTTTATAACTATTATCAATAGTTTTAATGAATTAATAAATTTTAAACATCTAGTAATAGTTTTATTTTAACAAAGCTATCAAATAAACATATTTATTCCAAAATTTGCCAGTTAATTTAAAATAAAAAAAAAATGTTTAAATTATGTCCATTATTGTCAATGCATATTCTGATTCGCTTTTAAAAATAATTTTTTTACACCCACATGGATATTAGCTTATCTACGCACATATGACAAAACGAAAAAGTATGCTATTGCCTTCAACTGAACGAATATACTTCATATCTAGGAAGTGGAACGACCCACCCCCTGTACTCCATTTGATCGTTGTTTTACTCTCTGAAGTTTTACTTTAAATGTGATGCAATAATTAGCAAAGTATATTACAATTGTTACTATTTACTGAGATCTCACTCGAGTCTCGTTCAAACGCAGACCACGTTCATTTGCTATCAATATATATATTTTATTTGGGTTGGTGACCAACGGAAGTAACGAACAGCGCACATTCGCCAGTTGGTTACCTTACTATGTTGATTTCACATATATTTTGTTTCAAGCCTTGTAGAGTAGAATGGGTAGCTTAGCATATAGGTGTCCCCTTTGAGCTAAAGAACAGTGTATTCACCAGTTGGTTAACTTACTGTTAAATTTTACCATCTCGGTTTGTACAATTTATTTAAGATAGCACATCTCTATATATTTCTAAAATATTCATTTTTATCTTTTTTTATTGAAATGACTTAATACAACCCTGTATATTTTTTTATTTTGATTATTATAATATCTATTGAATTAAGTTAAATTCACCCGAAAACAGATGACTAACCTAACTGTCTTTCGGGGTAAACGACTAAAGGCCATATGGTTTATTGGTTACATTGATAATATTTGAAAAAAACGACCCCGGTGCTATCTCAAAGAAAGTTACATAAATCTTTTGACTCACCATTGAAAATAAAGACATAAGATTTGTACTAATTTCATCTAGCGTTGCGAAGGCGTCGATTTAGGTACGTCGCATCGTTGAGCGTTGCCTTGCGTCGAGGTGCCTAGCATCGTGGTGGAGAAAAATGTATTTAATACGGTACTTAATTGGGATAGATATACGGTACTGCATTGGGACAGAAATACGGTAGAAATATTTAGGTGATGCGGGACGTGACGAAGGTTGTCGACAAAGATATTATAAAGGAAATATTTAGGGGAGGCAAGCGTCGAGAAGTAGAGCAATGGGACGTTTGGCGTCGAAATTAATGTAAGGTAGGAAATACTTAGATGGTGCGGAATGTAACAGATAAGTAGGGCGTCTGGACGTTGAGCATCAAGACGTTGAGCGTCAAGACGTTGAGCGTCAAGACGTTGAGCGTCAGGATGAATATAATGATAGAAAATACCAAAGTGGTGTTAGAAGTGATAGCATATAAAGGTAGGGAAGTGGGACGGCGGGACGTTTAGGGATAAGAGGTATTGTAGGATAGACGTCGTTTAGGAAGAGCGTTTTAGGAAAGGTACAGACTATATAACTGGATACAAATAATAAAGTGATTGCTTAAATGTAAAATAATAAAATGAATGCTTGCACATCAAATAATAAAAAATTAACGAATCCGAGCTGATTTGGGTCCGGATTCATATAACCGTTTTAATGGCTTTTTGTGACGTCTCTGCGTGTCTTAGTTTCAAGCGAAAAACGAATCTGAGTTGAAAGGGGGTGGCTGATTTATTTTGTTTATCGAAAACAACGTTACCATTCAAATGCACTTAAGATAAGTGCGTTAAGTGTTTCTTGGGCTAGCTCACAGACACTTGCATGAAGATTGGATCTCTTAAGGACATGGTTATATATATTATTTATTAGGTGTCCTAAATAATATTTAATTATTATTATTATTTTAGTTAAAGGATTTTGAATTTAATAAGAATGCAATATTATATTTAATAAATGGAATTAATAAATTATTAAGGTACCTGAGTGCGTTAGGTTACAGTAGTGACAACACTGCAAAAAAATTAAATCCACCAATCACAGTTTATATTTTGATCAACTGTCAAACTAATTCTCAGTGTATTTTTTAGTTATTCAGATTAAACATACAATAAAATGAGTTAGTATTGTGTAGAATCGATAAATAATAGAATTTCTATTATTATTTCGTCTATAATTATAAATATTTTGTTAATTTAAATAAAACTATATGAAATCAATTTAACTAAGAGTATTAAAGCAAAAAAAATAAATGCGTATATGGTTCTGAGGTCAGCGTTCTTACCTTCCATACGGAAGACTCGAGTTCGAATCTCAGATGGAGAAAAATAAAATGAATTTTTTTCTTTTTTCTTTCTTGTTTATTTTATATAATAAACTAGCAAACCCGGCGAACTCCGTTTCGCCACCAGATGGCTTCGTTTTATGTAACATTTCGTTTGGTGATTAAAAGATGAAGAAAAAATTTTTGTTAGTTTTATAGTTGAAAAGGATTCGTTCCAATGCTGTTTTGAACATATTAAGCACAGCATTATAAGCGTGAAAAAATGCTTGCAACTGTTCAATAATTTGTCTCTTCAACTATTGTGTTCCCTGTATATTGGCACCGCATATTCAGCTAATCCACCATCGACGAAATGAAATATATTTGCAGAAATTGATGCGGTTCATCTGGTGTTGGCACCATTGAACCATGCAAATGATATATTTGTCCTTGTATCTGTAATTGCAAACAATTATTTGTTGAAGAATACGGTGTAACTTCTGATCGTGTGATGGTGTAGTGTGTGGTGTATATGTAGTTGTTATGTGTTGCAATTCATTGTGTTGGTGTGAGTGATTGGTTATGTGTGTTGTATCTTTTACTTTGCAAGTCGGCATGAAGCCGCCTTCTCGAATGATATTAGCTCCAAAGGAAGTCATGCGAAAGCAGTTATTGTATTCAAGGATGTGTTGAAGAAAATGGCTGGAATCGGGATCACTTCCATCGAACAATGGTTTCAGTGGCTGTGGTGGTGTAAGTAATGGATCCAGTTTGACTTTTCCACTTGCGCAGCACAATCCAGCCGTTTCTCTTTTGAACTTTAACGCATTGCAATATCGGCATATAGTCGTCATTGGTCCAATATCTAAATTTTCATCATCACTGTAGTTCGCACTGGGATCATATTGGAATGCCAAGCGATTGTATGGTGCCAATGATCTTCGTGTGCTCACGCGTTGTCTCAATCGGGCATTTTCTCTTATTATATGTTGTCTTTCTTCGCTTAAGTTCTGTGAATACACTTGTTGCTGGCTTGCATGTCTTGTGCGGCAGCCGATGTTCGCACGTCGTCTTCTAGGCATTTTGGACTATGAACAGAGTGGTGAATTTAACCTCAAATGCACGATCCACATAATTTACACAGTTTAACTTACCACCTTAAAGATAAATGCCTGCTGTTGAAATTGAATAAAAATTTGCACAATACACGTTATTGATTTGATGGTTTCCAATTGAAATGTTAGGAAACGAATAACTTATTTTTTTTACTTTTTTTTCACAATTTCACAGTAAACACAATACCGGTTTGTCACATGAAATTAACTGAGCAGAGAACAATGAGTAGCTGTCGAACAATGTATCACGCGCCGGCGCCATCTACTTAAAATATTGGTTTGTAGTACATGCTATGTATCAGAGATGGCGCTGCATGTGAAAAAAGATTTTCCCGCTTTTCTGTTGAAATTTTTTCTGAATTTTTTTTGCTATAAACCTCACGGAGCCCAAGACCTTTCCAACGAATGCAAAACCGTGGAAATCGGTTCGTGCGTTCTGGAGTTATAGCGTCAGGAAGGAAAACCCGACTTATTTTTATATAGTAGATTAGTAAAAGTCATAAAATATTTTTAAAATAATTATATTATCTTAATAACCAAAAATTATTTTTAATATTTGTAGATTTTCGTTTGTGGGTCGTAGAAAAAATATACTGTACAACTCGAGTGGATTGTCCATATCGAGGGTCACAGTGCAGGACCTCGTAAGTTTTTATTTTGCATTTTAGTTATTTACAGTCAATATGAACAGAACAACATTTGCAACCCAAAATAATTTAAACTATTTAACTTGGACAATAATATATTGTTATTTAGGCTCTATGTAATAATCTCCGAGTATAAAATGGAAAAATTTATAAAAAATTACGTTTTTTAATTATTCTTAAAATCATGTAAAAAAATATACGAGGTACTGCACTGTGTCCCTCGATATCCACTTTTGTTGCACAAACTACTATTTACATTACTTAAAATCTCAAAATGTGTGTTTTCATAACTTTCATTTGGCAATGGTCGGCTAAGTTTGATAAACTACATTTTTAACATATCCCCATAAAATCTAGAGTGGTTAGTCGGGTGGTTTAGGAGGGTAATTAGTAGGGCCTCTTCTTTCTATCCATTTTTCAGGAAATTTTTGGCTGGCAAGATGCAAGAAACGGGCGGGAGCACCATTTAGCTATAGCCATATTTTTCATCTAATATACAAAGAATCTCCTCTAGAAGATTCCAGACATCTTTCTTCAAAAATTTTAAAACCTTTTATTCTGATGCAAAATGCTAATATTAAAAGTAACGCAATTAAAAGTCATATTGTTGAATCCTCCATAAAATTAATTACCGTTGAAATGATGTGTTACTTGACCATACTATTTTCTATTTCAAAAAATAGCGGGTTTTGACCTAGCTACAGGGGGTTGGATTTCTGGGTAGAAATTTTATATCACAGTTCATCCTCTTCCAAAAAAAGTTGGTATTTTATTTAGAAAAACTATTTTGTCGTTAAATTTCGAAAATGATCATGCTATTGTTGGTATATTCTGTACAAGCAAGTACCTACTAGTAAATAATTGCTTATTTGGTTGTACTAGTTTGGTCAACGTTTTACTAGCAGCTCGATGCTTCTTGTAGATTTTCAAATCGTTTGTATTTAAAAAGCCTTGTTCGGAGTAGAAGCATCGCGCATCGCGATGTGATAGCGTTGAACAAGGCATAACGATAATATATAGAGACACGCAATATAAATTTAACGTTTGTGCAACATTGGTTCAAAATATAATTTGTTATTTAGTTCCTTTTCTGTGGTTACGGTTCTAAGAATACAACCAGAAACTTTTGGGTGCAGTTCTTCTACCACTATTGACAATTTTGGAAATTGGATAAGATTCGAAAGAAGTTGGACAATATGTGTTCTTGTCCACCGCGACCTTTTCAGATCTATTGTGGAAGTCTGTTGTTTAGAGTTTTTTGTCTAGATTGGTATTTTTTAATAGTATTGACACTGTTTCTTACATGGTTCTCACGTGCTTCTGGCTTTTCTTCACCTCACTCATGTACCTTCTTAGGCGGTGTTGTCCGGTAAGAAAACCTACTGTTATTCTAACGATTTTTCATTTTTAATCCAGTAGGTTTTGCGTGAACTTGGCCGACGGTTCCTTAATGAACTCTTTGGCCTGTCCGAATCCTAGAGTCAAACGGGGTTAAGTGAATCACAATGGGTAAAGTGAACCATTCGGTCATTTCCGTTATAAGTGACGAATATTATATTTTTAGTTCGTAAATTTCTTCTTTGCTTTATGATTAAAAGCTGTTTTTTTTTACTAGTTTTAAATAAACGTTTTAGTTCTTTGTATTACTTTTATTTATTTGTTTTTCCAACCAAGTGTTTTTTAGTGGTTAACTTTACCCCGACATTTGCCAAAGTGATTTTCTTTGCGATTTAAATCATGATTCACCTTACCCCAAAATAAGGGGTAAAGTGAATCCCATTTTACCAAAAAAAATTGGGCACTTCTAAGTAAACTAAAAATATAAAAATTGGTTAATAATGAGAGGTAAGCCCCAAACAACATACGTTATTTTTCACTGATTTTTAATATTTGTAGTTTTGGAATATTCTGAGACAAACAGCTTTTTGTGATTTACTTAACCCCGTTTGACGGTAGTTATTTGACCATTCCTAAAACTCTGCATTCATTATTTAATGATTGCCTTAATACCTTGGCAACTCCACAGAAGGAGTACGGGCCTGTCAGGGACTTATCTAAGCCTTTTTAACTAGTTTATTGATCTTTTTATTATCCTGATTTTCTCCGTATCCTGATACCTAAAAATTTTGCTATATACTTGCTGATTTAATATTTCTCTTGTCTCTACAGTTTTGATTACCCATTTCACTGCGCCATAGGTTAACATAGGTCTAGTTACCCTTTTGTATAACCAACGATGTGGTCATTTTGTTCAGTTTGTCAGTTTGTCCCGTATATTCCTCTACAGCTTGCAAGAGCTGCTGTAACTTTATATGCGAGTTTTTTGAGATGTTGGTTCCACGTCAACTTTCGGTAAAATATGACTTCGAAGTATTTGACTTCTGTGACAAATAGAATAAATATGTTTAGTACAAGTGATTTTAGTCATGTTATTATCCGTTTTTTGTAAATGGTTCAACTATTGTTTTTGTGTGTTAATGGAGAATTGCTCCTTGTTAAACTAGTTGTTCACTTTGTTTAGAGCTGTTTGAGATTTCTCGGAGAGTGTGCCTGTAAATTGCTCCCTGGCAAAAAATTCGGAGATTTAGATGACCGACAGTACGCTTAGCAACAGCGACTAAAAAGTATAGTGGAAACAACAATAAAACCATAACAAACCGAAGAAAGAAAATTTACTTTAGGGCTTGAAAAGGGCACAGAAATAACATTGACGTAAAAGGAAACACAATTCATCAAATGAGGCCAGATTATAAAGGATAAGCAGTATAACGGAAACGAGATATTTTTTTTGAACTACTGATTCCTTTAATAATAACGCTTATTAGAATTTTATATATTCTGATGGACGACAATGAATTCTATACATACTTATTTATGTTTGTACGGATAATAAACAAAGTGACTCCATCCTTTTCAGTTAGTCGTATTAAAAACTTTTTCTGGAACACAAGATGTCGATTCCAAGAACGGACGTGAGAGGCCATATTACAACTTAATACGCCTCTGTTCAGACAGGTGTATTTCATGTGGCACTGAAATAACTGGATGACCCTTCAGAACGAATAAAAGGAGTAAGGTCTACAATAGAATAGAAAATAAAGTAATGGATGGAGGAGGACGCATGGTTACTGACAGGTTTGTTACGTGAAGGTGCTTGTATAAAAGATAAAGCGTCAGAAAAAAGTATATTGGCAAAATTGGAGTCAACGTATATCAAACATGGGGTTGGTGCTTTGTTCTATAGATTTTGAGACAAAATATGAATTATGAGTAACTTGAAAAATTTAATAAACAAGTATTTTTTTATTTTTTTCATTAATTATATGGATGGCATTTTTTGTCTTATTAACAAGATCTATGAACATGAAATAAAATGGAGTCGCATAAAATGAAAACCTGAATGACGATACATATAAACAGCTGCTTAAAATACATTAATTTTTATAGTATCTACATAAACAATAATAAAATATTGACAACTATTATGCTTAAGAGACACGAGCACGGAGCGCCCACCAAAAAACGATTTAGATGAATAACTTAATAACTTTTAAAATAATATTTAAGGCTTAATTACTGTGATATCGTTTTGATAATGTCTTTATTATTAGTCTAGTAAAATTTAAAAAAATATATAAATATAAAATATACTGATTTATACAGAATAAACGAAATTTTTAATTAATCAACATTTTCCGTCTTTGTTTATGGTGCCATTTTAAACAAATCATAGGAGTAGAAAAGGTTCCACATGCTTTGGACACAGGGCATATTTTTTTTGTGTAATAATTTTTACTTTCCCTCAATTACACAATTATACAAATTTAATCAAATTTTGGGAGTGGTATAATTGAGAAAAAGCAAAAATTAATATAAAAAATATGTATGGCCTTTTAAGCATGTGAAACCTTTTTCACTTTTTAAATTGTGTTAAAATTGTACCATAAATACAGACGACAAATGTTCCTAAGTAGAAAATTTCATTTACTATATTTTTATATTTTACTAATAACGAAGACATTATCAAAGCAGAATCAAAATAACTGAACCTAAAATATTAATATTTTAAAAGTTATTAAGAGCAAACTGAACACCTTAAAAATGTATCATTCCTTTTGAGCCTTTATTTATAGTCCGGTTTTTGTAAAATTGTCGGAAAATACCAATACTAACAAAACCTGAATTATTTATAAACCTTCATAAGTATTTATTTTGAAAATAACAAAAAATAAAAAAAACATTTACTCACCATTCTGTATTAAATCTATGATAATTTGCTACTTTTTGTATCAATAAATATCTAGTAGTGTTTAAATGAAAGGATTTACCACCTTTTTTTAAACTGCTCTCTACAGAGCTGCCTTAACTAAAAGCTCTCAAGCACATAATATCGCGAAATATTTGTTCAAGTGGCGTGAAAAATAGGGAGAAAAATTTGCCACTAACCCTGATAGCGCACTACTGGTCACATTTTTAAAATGTTAGTTTTTATCAAAATAATACTTTCTTAATGAGCATAATGGCGAACAAATTAAAAAATAGCTATTTATGAAACCAGTTGCGAAATGCCTTATTTTATGTAACTAGTTAATATTTGCAGGACGAGCAAAGCGAGGTCCCGCAACATGAACAAGTTACATAAAACGGAATTTCGTAATGTGTTACATACAGCATTTTTTCTAATTTCGACTACAATTGTGTTTTGGTTAAACATTACTGACATTTAGTCAGCCTATATTATAGTTTCGTGTATTGTCAGTTGCTTATGCATCATTCTGTTGATAATTAGAACCACGGTAAAAACATCAATATTAATTATTTATTCTCAACGACTTAAAGTGTGTTTATATTGTTTATTGAAGTTATTTAGTTTTCAAAAAGTGGGTTATTTTGTCTTGTATTGTGTTTTAATTATTTTGTACTGATTTGGACTGGAAAATAAGGACTGAAAGAACATTATTACTAGGTTATAAGTTTAACCAAATTCTATTTTCATAAGTCAACTTGCCCTTCTTTGATATAAACTTTCAATAATAATGTTCAATTATATTATTGATTTTAAAACGAAAAAATGGTAATTTTTATTTGTTTTCTTTTCGCAACTGGTGACGTAATGAATTTTTCGAAACCAGTTTCATAATGCAACTGGTTGTGTAAAGTGGATCAATTTGACACTTGCTGCGATTACAAAAAATGTCACTTTATATGTCAAAATTAGAGAAAAATATTTATTGGCAACTTTTAAAACCCTGTATCTCGGTAACTAAGCCCTTCAAGGGATCATGTTTCTATATTATAAATCGTCATGTATAGGGTTATCCAGTGTCAATTTAGCAATAACAAAGTTAATTTGAGCCCACTAAATGGCCTCAACAGATGACTTCAAATTAGTTTGTGAAAATTCGGATATATGTAATTGTTTATTTGTTCAAGAACAATTATAATTAAATCGTTTTATAAATTATTTCTCATTCTAAAAGATTCAAATTTTGTTTATGAACAACTGAATAAACTAAATATTTAGATGTAATATTAGATTCGAAGTTAACTTCTAATGAAGATGTTAAAACTATCACCAAATCTGAAAATAGAATGTTGGAATTTTTGTTTCGCAATTGTCAGTAGTTTAAATACGAAAATATCTTATATTTTATTTTTCATTGGTTTGTTTTAAAATGTAATATCTTTCGCTGATTAAGTATTCGAAGACAAAGTTTTAAATGGACGGGTGAACGAGTGTACCTCAAATCTACCCTATAAATTGTATACCATAAATTCTAATTATATCAGTGAATATCACAGATTACCTAACAAAAGATGAAAGGATTTTTAAATGAGATTTCTATGACCTTGAACTTTAAATGGGTATTACATAGGTGTGTCAAATTTTAATTATTTATTGAATCATTTTTGCTCCATATGACTTTATTCTAAACTTGCGTTTTTGATGTCAAGGTTGGTTTAAGTAATTATTGGTTTATTTTAAAGTAGTAGCACTTGTGATGTTTGAAAAGTTATCGTTAGAAGTTTAATTTTTAAACATTAATGAAACAAAAAAATGGATAAGAAAAATAGATGGGTTTCAAAAGAAATGACATACGCTTTGTGTTAATATTTTTAAAACTATATTATAGTTAAATAGTTATAAATTACAATTTATAATATAATAGGATGGTTTGAAAAGTATTTTTATGAAGAAATTCACGGAATTAATTTATTATTTTTCTATACGATAAAAATGGTTTTATATTTATGAATAAATTCATAAAGTTCTGTATCATATTCAGTGATTTTATTTTAAAACCAGCCAGTCTAAATAACCTTTTTGTGCTGCCACTTTAGGAAATGCGTTTTTCCGATAACTTTTTAGATCAGAAAATTGACATAACTGCTCGAAAAAGTGACATAACTACTCGGCAAAGTATTTACTTTCCCGAGCTCTTATGTTAAAATTTTCATTAAAGACAAAATGCCAGCGTCTAACCAGAGATAATTTTCTAAGAATATGTTAAATATCACAGTTACCATGACAATACCGCAGCTATCTGTCAGCAGATGTTTTTGACGTTTTGATGCACTTTGTGTATTTATAAAAAGTTTCTAAACCATTTAAAGATGAGTAGCGATGAAAGTGACGAAGAATACATTCAATTCGTAATTAAACATTATTACCAACAAAATCCAAGGAAAGGTATGTAAAATCCAATGATTTTTCGAAAAGTGGTGCGAAGAGAAAAAAGTAAAGGTAGTAAATGAAGATGCTTTGTTAGCTTTCTCAGCTATAAGATTAAACACTCTTAAATCATTAACTGTATGGAGTTTGTATTCAATGCTCAAAACAATATTAATAAGCAGGAAGGGATACATTTTTGACAGAAGCCTCAAATCTTGAGTATCTCGCTATTAAGGTATTTTTAATAAATTTTAGTGGCTGCATTTAAAATTTTGACATTTTAATTTTTTGTAGACTTTACTGCTAATTGGCTTAGCCGGAGCATGTCGCCGTGATAACGTGCGAAAAAAGAATGATATGCTAATAATAAACATTCCTAACACAAAAACAAACATACAGAGAACATTTTTCTCATTGTCGACAAATTCCATTTAGAATTATATAGAACATATTTAGCCCTCAAATCACATCACACATCGCAGATTATTTATTATATTTTTTAAAAACAATAGATGTACTACTCAACCTAAAGAAATGCATTCAATTGGAAACTTCCCTTGCAAAATAGCTACATATCTAAAATTGCCTAATCCAACAGAATATACTGGTCATTGTTTCCGTAGGACTTCAGCCTCATTACTGATTAATCTGCCGTGTTAATTGAAAAGGGCCCTATCTGCAATTTTGGTCTTTTTCAGCTGAACGTTTTATCCTATGATGTACATTTATTTCTACCCTATTGTTAATAGAAAAAGACCATATCTACCAAAATATTCTTTAAATACGGTTAATATGATAGGCCTATATGTATCAGTGAAACACATTTTTACTTTGAAAGGACCTATCTGATATTGTTACAACAAAATGGCATATCTACTACTTCTCATTGCCGATAGGCCTTTTATCTCTAACAAATAAGTGATGTAACAACCTAACCAAACACAGTTATTACCAGCAGTGTTGTTTACGTCGAACAGCAGTGATTTTAAAGAATTTGTTTGTTAAATTTATGAGTTAGTTCCTTAAAATTGTTAACCCAATATCAGTTGAGTCGTATATTTTTTTTATTTGTAGTTTTAAATAGTTATTTTTTGTGAATTTGTATGTAAAATTTGTTTATAAAAAACCCAACCTTACAATTGTTATTACAGTGTACCCTGACAATTAAAAACTAATTAACTAAGTGCAAAAATAAAGGAATCCTTTGGGCCACAGATATCACATTACCGTCGAGAACACGCTTCTCGTCAACGATACCTACCAAGTGATATCACGGTGAAATTTATGTACGATGATTTCCAAACAAAATTTGAAAATACTTTATTTTCCTACAGCTTATACAGACAGGCAGTGGCCGACATGAACATTTCCTTTGCCAAGTTGGGCCACGAGGAATGCTGGGCATGTAAAATTTTGTAAGTTACATTGTAAATCTAGCGGCCATAAAGAAGAAAATCCTAATTCCGTATGCCAGGACTGCAACGCTTGGAATAAACATTCTAGGAAATATAAAAGAGCAACAGAAGAGTACTAGAAGGATGCTAAAGAACAAAATGTCAATAAAGTTACAATAACAGTAGATTTACAAAAGGTTTATTGTTATCTTATTTTGTTACAAGTCGTTATGTTGCCCAGATGCGACACTTTCAAAAATGTTATTGTTGTTCCAAGGCTTATTGCTTTTAACGAAACCTTTATGCCTGCAGGAACAGCACATATTTTGAATCCAACTGTATTCGAATGGCACGAGGCCCTAATGGGGCGAAAAAAGGAAAACATAATAGATACATTTTATGCATTTTTTTTCACCATTCGTGATATTGAAAACGTTACTTTGTGGCTAGATAACTGTTCGGCACAAAACAAGAACTGGACTTTATATTGTTTTTTTTTTATCTCATCAGTTCCAATGAAACTGCTCTAAAGACTTGAGTTAAAATATTACGAACCGGGACACACGTTCATGGCCGCTGATGCATTTCATCACCAAGTCGAAGCATCCCTGAAACGGAAAGGACGTGTGTATGATTTTGCCGATTTGGTAGAGATGCCAGGCGCACCTCTAATCTCATTCAAATGACATTAGAAAAGATGTTTGTCTGGAGAGACGGTACGTCGCAATATAAATTAAAAAAAATTATTCCCAGGCCGTATCTAAGCGAAATGGTACAAGTGACTTTTAGCAGCGGTCATAACACACTCACCTACAAAACGTCTTTTGAAGAGGAATCTGGCACAGAAATAAATATGTTGAATGCTCATGATCACACACATGGTAAGGTCCATAAGTCAGTACCATTCATTTGATATTTGCATTTTGCCTGTAAATCTTATTCGATTTGGGGTGTATTATTTATAAACTAGTTTAATTTATTTAGTAATGTGTCTATTATATTTTAGGCATTCGTAAACCAGAAACCCAATTGCAGTGAAGGGGAATTATCTTCTATTATACCTCCACTCAGTTTATTATTTTGGGATACTCTGCCAGAGACTGTCTTATTTTATTTTTATGAATATTTTTTGTATTAGTTGAAAAGGAGTTCACAAAAAATAAATATTTATATAAAAGCAAAATTATTTTGTCAAACCGCATTTGCAAAAATATTCCCCAAATTTTCCTATCCTATATCCTAATATGTCATACTTAATTAATCTTTTTTGACTCAAAATAGCCTACTTTCATACTGTTAAACCCTTTTGAGTTAGTTGATCTCTAGAGAACTGTTAGAACGGAAGGGCCTAACTATCAAAAGTAAAACTTTATAATACGATATCTAACTTCCAATTAGTTCACTAAAATTGAATCGTAATTGAGAATCGTTTCATTTAATATGATACTGCTACTCGATTAAACAAGGATGGCACAGCAAAAAAACTTTAAACACATTTTTTTCAAAAGTGAGTTTCTGCAGATAAGGCCCTTTTCAATTAACACGGCAGTAATGGAGGTGGAAATTTAACAAGTTTGAAATGCCACGGAGGATGGAAATCTTCGGCCGTGGCAGAATGTTACATCAAAGATTCAATTCAGAACAAGGTAAAAACAGCAAATAAAATCTTTAACGGGAAAGTAAACAAAACTTGGAACTTCAAGAATCGAATCCAATATTATTGATAACACAAATATTATTTATTTATTTAATTATTATTAAAACTCAAACAGGCCTTACGGCCTTTTTACATGAGTAGTACAATACATAATATACATAATAATATATAATATAATCATACATATGACATTATGACACTTTACATTTTTACTTGTATGAATGGGTTTGAATATCAAGACTACAAAGCTTCACAACAATCAGCGGAAACAGCATACATATTTAAATACTTAAAACATTAAGGTACTCATTAAGATTTCTTTGATACTGTTTGTAACTCACATGCCAGTCAAAGTTACACAAAGATTTAAAATTATTTGCGAGTCGAAGTACAAATGAAAGAGGAGATTTTAGGGTACTATTGGATATATTGAATATAAAGGGAGATCTAGTGCGCCTAGGAGGAACATTAAATGGTAAAATGGTATGAGTAGCAGTAATTTATTTGAGTTTACTTGGTTATTTAAAATTTTGTATAAAAATGTCATCATAAACTGTTTCCGTCTATTAATCAGTGAGGATATTCCAAATTCTTGTCGTTATATAGATGTTCGTACGTAATTGTAGTCTGGCCAATGACGATGTTTTTTGTAGTAAAGATACCTAAGAAATTTGTTTTGAATTTTTTCCAATTTATCTAAGTAAATTTGGGGTTGTTGACCCCAAATAATCGAGGCATATTCTAATTTTGTCCTAACTAGTGAGTAGTAAAGATATTTTATAGTATTTAGATTAGAAAAAGCTTGAGTTTGTCTAATAATGAACCCTAATATACGGTCAGCACTAAGAGCAATTTTATTTATATGCGAACCAAACGAAAATTGATTGTCGTAGCTTACACCGAGGTCTTTAATTTCGGATCGTCTAGTTAAAATTTGTTGGTCCATCTTATAGTCAAATATAATAACATTGTCTCTCTTACGGTAAATTGTAAGTATAAAGCATTTCTTAATATTAAATTTTAACTTATTATTTTCACTCCACGTATAAATGGCATTGATATCTTTTTGTAAAGCTACACAGTCTCTAACGGTTTTTATGCTTTGATACATTTTAAAATCGTCAGCAAAAACTAAATATGATTCCTAAGTTGACCGGAACATCAATGTTTAATACTTGTACTTTGCATAACTGCACATTCAACAGAAATATTAATAATAAATGAGTTAGGTTTTGTTATAAATTTTGAGCAATAAATATTCTGTAATATCCTATAATATTGTACGCGCAACACCCGAAAGGGTATTTACAGGACTCGCATGCTTTCAGGGCTCCGCCTTCGGTGTCGCCCTGAAACTTGCATGCTCGTCCTGTAAAGTATCACTTTCCGAGCTACACACGTAAATAACTATTGATTTCACGCAAATTAAAGAAAAACAAAAACAAAACCACACCACCTTTTATTAGCAAGGAGACAAATTGGCATATAAAATTCATACCCAGAAATCTAACTACCTGAAGTCCTGCAGCAACCCCCTATTTTTTTAAATAGCAAGTATAGTAACAAATCATTTGAAAAATAATTTTATTGAGAATTCAGTAATATGGCTACTCATTTTTGATTTTAACGTTCTCTATCGGGATAAAAAACTGCTACATATTGTAGGTTGTGACACTTCATTTGAAAGCTAGTTTTATTAGTATTTTAATGCACAATATAACAAAACATAATTTAATGAAACATGTACTTAACTAATTTAAAAACTGTTCGAGTGGAAACGAATTACTACGAAGGACCTTTAAACCTTTAAACTTTCGCACACTGTGGATAATCTGTGTCAATACTTACTACTAAGGTCATACTTATTAAGCTCCTTCACCATAATCTATCAGAAATAATGGTGAATACATGCGCATTCGCCAAAATTTAAGAGAAGGTAAAAAATTAAATATGCAATTTATTTTGGTAATAGGGCACTTTTCTATCTTAAATACGTACATTTCTTGTAAAACATAATAGGCGCAGAAAAAGTAATATACGAGTATTGCCATATTAGGTTAATAAAGCTATTTAAAATTTTACACAAAATGATTCTTTTAATATTTTATTTTATATAGGTAGCAAAAATTCAATAAATAAAAATTTCAGTTATTTACCAAAAAGCACTAATTTTGTGAGCTGAGAAGTTAAATAGGCGACTAGTTGCGCCCACAAAATTTTTATTTTCTCTTAAGTTGTTGTTAAAAATTTAAATATTAACGTCATCGAATCGGTAGAAAAATGGAGTGGATATGATATCCATATCGCTGTAGACGGAATGCTTAATCGTGTGAGTACGATACGGAGAATCCACTTGAGTTGTACACTATATTTTTTCTACGACCTACGAAAAACTACAAAGTTTTAAATATAATTTAGTTGTTATTAAGATAAAATAGCTACTTTAAAAATAATTTATGCCGTTTATTAATTATTAAAACAAAATGAACTTAAAAAAATATTTAACTACTCTTAAATCATGAATTTGAACCCCCGACCTTCCGCATGGTATCTTAATACTCTACCTCCGCGCTAAGATAACATCTGACGTTTTAACCGACTTAAACAAATTGAGGACGTTCTCAATTCGTCGACATATATACCGGATGACGCATTAGAAACAGTCCAACTGAAATATTATTGGTTGGGGATGTTTTTGCGATAAACCCCGAGACACGTCGATTTTGTTATCGAGGCATACAACTTTAGACTGTTAACTCATGGTTGTACGGTCATATCCCTAAAAGGGGTGGCAAGTCCTTCGAGAATCTTAAAGGTCATGGGGGCGTCAAGTGGCTCATCATGTGAAAGGTATTTCGATTCTCTTTACAGACATGTTAACATTTTTGTGTTAAGTGTTAAAATTATTGCCAAAAACCTGCTGGAATTGTGGGTGAAAGAAATTTAAAAAAAATTGACAGAAAAGTTTTAATCAAAGTAAGTGTTCAAATTGCGATCCATTTACTTCCAAACAGGCATTGCAGGAGTTATTTTACGACATGCCACATTTAACCGGTAGCGAAGATCAACACTCTTTAAATAATCCCATAAGAAGGAGTCCAACGGTGATGGATCTGATGATCTTGGAGGCCATTCAATAGAACCTCTTCTACCAATACAATATGCGGAAAAATGTTGATTTAAAAAGTCACGCACAGGAGTTGCATAGTGTGGTGGAGCGCCATCCTGTTAAAAAAAAAATGATTCTCTGGGATCTGATCATCGTTATCCAATATTTCCCCAATATAAGGGTAGATGTTGTCATCGAGATAAGATTCACCTGTTATGAGGTAAGAAAAATGGACCAACAATATTATTTCCAAAACCCCCAGCCCATATATTCAATTTTTGGGGATTCTGTGTATGTTGTTCTCTCATAATTGCAGAATTTGCATCACTCCAGGATCTGCAATTATGTCTGTTCACGTGAACATTAAGAAAGAACGTGCATTCGACAGAAAAGCATGTTGAATATAAACTCTTCTAGTCATCTCCTCTCAAAATTGGATACGGCGATCTGGATCATCTTGGTTGAGCTCTTGCACGAGATGAATCTTATAGGGATGGAATTTATGATGTTTCAAGGCCCTCTAAAGGCTTTTGCGTGGAATTCCTGTAGCTGCTGCTAGTTGTCTCGTGCTTGAAGTAGGATCCAATGTAACATGTCCCAAAAGTGCAACTTGTGTAGCCTCATTAGTAACAGGATGTTGTCTTTTATATTTTTGGTTTGAAACGTTTCCAGTGTCCATGAATTTAGACATTAAATTTATCACATAGGTCTTACATTCTCACCGGGATGCCGTTTAATAAAAACTCTTGCAGTTGCCTGAGTAGACTCGTTGTTTCTAAAATACTGTACGACAATTTTAATTCTCTCTGCAGTGGTGTTAACCATCATAATTAGATTCATTTACTTTCAAATAGCAAATGAAAAAGTTTCACTAAAATAAAACTAGGTAGCCTTAAAATTCTACTAAAAACCACCAATATCTTATCTCGTTAAATGCTGATAAATATATTTTTTACTGTTTTCAATTCAAAAATGTAATTTTTAGCCAAATTAAAGATAAAGATCTTACTTAGGTAGTCTTACTATTTTAAATTAATGAATAATTCATTTTTAATTAAAAGAATAATAATTTTAAAGTAAAAAACCTGTTAAATGTCTCCATGGAAATGAAAAAAATGGTGTTATTTTAAAATTATGTTTTTTTTTTTTTAATTGTCTTAACAATTTAAAATAGTAATACTACACAGGTTAGACCGTTATCTCTAGATAGGATGAAACTTAAATTTTTTAATACCCTACTTTCGGAAATCGGTCGATTTAACTGTTGGTCTGCAGTAGAGAGTCCTTAACAGACCTTTTAAACTGGTTTTTGGCATTAATTTAAACACTTAACACAAAAATGTTAGCATGACTGCAAAGAGAAGCGAAGTACCTTTCAAGTGATGTGCCACTCAACCCCCTATGCTATTAAAGATTCTCGAAGGGGTTGCCACCCCTTTTAAGGAGATGACCGTACAACCATGATTTAACGATCAAAAATGTCTCACAAACCTCCCTGGTCTATAATATTTGAGGTGGACTGTTTCTAATGCGCCACCCTGTATATATATTTTTTTAATGAAAGTTCAGGGATAATTTTTTACCACGTTGTCCTATTTCTATAATTCCTTCTTAAAAAGGAGGTACCTCAGGGGTGGTCCCTTGTAAAGATTTAAGAATTGAATCCATGAAAAAATCATCAAACTTAATTTTTTTATGTTTTCTCAGCGATATTTCTATACTACACTATTTTATGATTAAATATATCAAAAAGGGTCCTTTATAATTTAATCCTAGGCTACCCCCACAGAAAAAAAAAACTAAAAGAGGCCTAGGTTGCCATGGTGACGCTGGAGGAAACAAATATTTCATTGGTTAAAAACATATATGTAAAATTTGGGTCCTGAATCTGAAAAATGTCTTTTCTTAAAGAGTCGTAGTAATACTAAATTATTGGCTAACACAAAAAAGTCAAGTTTATTATTTATCCAAAATACTAATGTATTTCGGTATACAATAATTATCAATAACGTATAATCATTGGTACTATACACTTTACCAGTATTCCGAATAAATATAATTAAATTATACAGCATAAAATAGTTTTGTTTTTGTCATTCAATACCCTTTAACATGAACCGTATTTTTCTTAGATTGTTCTGACAAAAAAATATCCTCGTGTACAATGTAGAATTTTTGAGAGCGAACATTGTCGAAAGAAGACACCGAGACACGCAAGTGTCAATTATTATTCATTATGAAAATAGTTGCCTTGGAAATCGTTTCTCAATATAGGTTTATAACGGAAATGGATCTTTAGCGGCATTTTCTCCCCTTACGCACATTTGAATAATGATTAAGATGAATATCGCTTCCGAAATGTCGCTTTTGATAACCTAATGTATTAGATACCTAATTGTAGATGATATATATTTTTGGATTATACAGTATATTATACATTATTAATGATTAATGTTCTAATTATGAAGAAATTATTTCGATACAACTTGCACGCTGTGGCTTATATTATACGGTAGAGTAAGCAAACTATCCAAAATACAAGGGTATTGTCATGTATTGTTAGTTGTCAGATGTGACAGGCTTATAGTCGAGGTGCCACCCAACTAACAAGGTGGCTTTATAATTTTTAGCTCACAAGACTATTATATTTTATTGATATTATATTGCTGTTTCTGGAATGCTAATTTGTTGTACTAAAATTGCAGAAACCACTATTTTGTTTTCTGAAACAAAATTGTTATATAAATTATTTTTTACAATATTCTTACAGCAAAATTATAAAATAGTTTTTACGATAACTAAAAATTGTTACATAAACATTTATACAACTATTCTATACATTTTAGCTAATAAAATTAAAATGCTTTATAGTAATTCTATATTGTTGCTTTGGATCACCTTCACAACTTTTTGGTTATACAAATACAACTGTTTCTTAACCTCATAATAACGTTTTAAAAAATAGTTATATTAATATTAGTGTGAGATAATTCCGCATCAATGGCAATTTTCTTCTGATGAAAACTCTAAAATAACTGTAATGTAGTATCAAAATACACCTGCGCAAATCACAAAATTATATTGAGCTATTATAAATCAATTATTTTACTCAATAATAGTATTATCCCATTAAAAATATTTATAAAAAAATTGAAACATTTGGTAGTACCTACACCATATTATTTTGAATTTTTTGTTTGTTCACTACTACTTCCCATACCATTTGTATGTAAGTGAAGTCCGACAAATAATCTTTGGAGTGCCACAAGGATCAGTTGTCGGTCCGGTACTTTTCAATATTTATTTAAATAATTTATTTTCTTTGGAAGTGAAGGGGATATTACTGCCTACGCTGATGACACTTGCATTTTCTATGAAGCCAGAAACTGGGAAGATTTCAAAAAGAAAGCTGAAAACGATCTTCAAAATATTAACAATTGGTTTAATTATAAGCTACTTACCGTTAACCCTAGAGTGGGCGCGTAATTTATTTTGGCAACAACAGGCGTATCCGTCTGACAGACCGTATTGACAAAAAAGTGTTTTATTTAGTTTAAATTTAATTATACTTGTATTTAAACGTGTTAAACTATATTTATTATCAGAAAAATACAATAATAACATTTAGAACGTATTTTAATAAAGCTCTAATATTCCTTTGTCACTACAACACAACAAAAAACTTATTATAATTTTAGATGTATATACATAGTTTTCAAAACAATCATTACAAATAATACCAATGTGTTCCAAGTACATATATTTATAACATTTGCGACAAAAAGCGCGTCTTTCTGCTTTTTCTTGAGCTGCATATTGCGCATCTCCCGGTTTGTTGGTTTGGTGGAGCAACTGCTTGAGCTGTGTCGGGGTTCCAGAAATTTCTTGTAGTCTATTCCTTAAAGTTCTTGGAATAGTTTGCAGGTTTGATCGAACAGATAAGTGTGGTTTAATAAGTTCTAATGCTAAAGTTCTCAAGAATCCGCGCCTCTTCTGAGTGGAATTTAGATTATTTAAACAAAATACTACAAATGAGTTTATGCCAGCCAAATTTAGAATTGAGTAAAATATAACCATTGGCCAGCGCCTTGTATTTCTCGCAACATTGTAATTGGCGCAAAGTCTGTCAACAACATCCACACCTCCTTTGTTATTATTATTGTCAATAATAATTTCTGGCTTTCCAGATTGTTTGTCGATATTGTCGTCATGATGCACAGATGAAATGAGCACAACATTTTTTTTTGGGATATAGGAAACAATGGTGCAGTTGTTCGTAAATCCAAACATACTTGCTCCAACTCTATGTGTCGGACTGGAAAACTCTACAGGAAGTTCCCTTTTATTCTTACAGATGGTCCCTATAACCGTAAGTTTAAAATCTTTCAACAGGGTTTCCACAAGGGGCACGCTGGTAAACCAATTATCTAACGTTAGGTTTCTTCCGAAATTTTTAATTACATCACAGAGCATTACTACAACTGCATCAGGACTATTGCTTTCCTTATATGGACCATCTGGTTGTAGTCCAACGTAAACTTGTGTAAAAAGTTTTGGCGTCAGAAAGAGCAAAAATTTTGATACCGTATCGATTCGGTTTGGAAGGTATATATTGCCTGAAGCTGCATTTGCCTCTAAAACCTTCAAGCTTCTCATCAATGGTGACGTATTCGGATAAACTATAGCCAGTTTTGCACTTGTTGATGAATAAATCGAATAGTTCTCGAATAGGAGCTAATTTATCAACAGATTTTCTTGCTTCTCTAGTTTCTTTTCTGTCAAATCTTAGACAACGTAATAAAAATAAAAATCGCTTAATTGACATTGCTAACCTGAAAATTTCCATCCCGGTTCCATCTGATCGCCATAATTCTTCAACATTTAAACGATTTGCTTTCATAACACCAGCATACAACAGCACCCCTAAACAGGCTTGTATTTTAATAGCATCGGTCGGTTTGGCATCCCTGTCCCTCTAAAAATTATAAGCTATTGACTCAATATACGCGTTTGTGTTTTCAATAAGAATGTTGAACATTTTATCATCTATAAAGAATTTGAAAATATCTTTGTGATTTTTCAAGGAACGCGTACCTAATCTCGAAATTGTAAGACGTAACACCTTATTTTCACTTCTAGTTCTAACTCCTTTAGGCGGTAGATGTTTTTTCCATTTAGTCTTCTTATCTTTTCCTATGAAAAAGGCAGAATTAGTAGGACCTGCCTCATAATCAGAGATATCTTCTTCCGATTCGCTTCCCGCTACTCTTTCTTCAACAAAATCGATTTCACCTTCTGACTCACTATCATCATACTTTTCATCCTGCTCTTCATCATCCGTAGATACCACTTCCATAAGGTGTTCAAGACGTGCTTGCTCTCGTTCATATAAATCCATATCTAAAACAACAAATGTCACTTACCATTTTGCTGTTGCAAGTCAAAAAATTGGTTGATAAAAAAAATCTAAAATTTATTCCCACATAATAATTTAATTTACAAAAAAGTCTCAAAATGAATTTTTTATAATTATTTTATCATATAAACTTGTTTAGCATGTAGATTAACCTACCTCTATTATTTAGAGATTTGTAAATCGCACAATAAAACTAGTACACCAATAGGCGCGTTCGTCTCATAGACCGAAATATCAATAACTTGTCACACACTGAACGACTACGTTTATCATTTAACACTGATGTGCAGATCCGTGAACCAGGAGGGTACAAGCATGGTGGGGACTCAGAGTCCACGCGTAAGGAAAATATATTAAGTTTTAAATCTTGTCGGTCTCTCAGACGGCGCGCGCCTGCTCTAGGGTTAATTTAGTGGTCCCGGTCGGCGACCACTAAATCCTTTGGAGTAATGGCTACAACTAATTTAGAAAAAATTTTAATCAGAAAAAACTATATAAAAATGGTATAATCGGAAATATAAAATTTGGATTTGTTCGTGATGTTTGGAAAATGCTTGTTTACTGTCTGCTGTCTTTCTACTGTCGCAGCATAGCAACGGCGGTCCTTTATATATGGCTGGCTCTCAATTTCTTGTCTACTTCGTTCTTTTATCCTGGTGGAAAATCCTGTAAAGATTTACAAAAGGAAAAGCATAGCTTCATAAATAACAGGTACGTTATTGAAAAAGAAGAGACCAGATGGTTGTCACTCTCAAGACTATGGAGGGTAGAGAAAAGGAGGACAATCTTATATGGATCTTTATATTAAAAAGTGGCCACCAAAATGTATACAATTAAGATGGCGCTCGTGTAGCCAGGGGACAAAATCCAATGCTATATAGTCATATAGATTGCTCATTCATAATTAAATCAGACAGGAAGCAGTAAATTGAGACCTCCGTGCCATTTTAATATAAGAATTATTTATTGTTTATATTATTATTTTTCAATAAAATTTGACTGTTGTCGTGTATTGTCAAAATTTATCTACGATCACAGAACACTTACTCTTCTACGATCAGTCACTTTTTACGGTGTAGTTTTTAGTTTTTTATGGTTGAGCAATATTTATTACTATATACATCATTGGTGTCATTGTGTGATCTGAATTATCGACTGTCGACGTCCCCTGGGCACAGAAGCGCCATCTTAATTGTATACATTTTGAGGGACACTTTTTGTATACAGAGATTGTTCTCCTTTCCTCTACCCTCCATACTCAAGACATTGCATATAATTAAAAAAATAAAAATGACATAAAACGTCAAATATGAAAGAGCAACAAAAATGTCATAAAATGTTGAAAGTTCTTTGTGTGCTCGCCAAACGAGACGCGAGCACCACAGTTAACTTCTCCAAAACTGCATGTTTGCCAATCCATGTTTATGTTAGAACAGCTCCTTCTATTAACACACTCAATGTCACAAATGAAATATCAATAGACTCTGTAAGTGAATTCAAATACTTAGGAGAACACATACAATTCGTAATTAAAAAAATCCAATTTCTCATCCATAAATTTAAAATCTTAAGAAACATCTTAGATTCCAAAACAAAAAATTGTATATACATCTTTGGTAAAATCTAACATCTAACTTACGGTATTTTAGCATGGGGAAGCGTAGGAAAGACTGTTTTAAGCAATTTGGAAATCGTGCAAAAACGAATACTTAAAATAATTTTCAAAAAAGACTTTCGCTATCCTACCGACACGTTATATAGGGAAAACAATGTAATGGACATTCGACAACTATACTTTTACTTTAATAATATCTATCAACACAAAAAGAAGGGATTATTTTCCCTTTTACCGCATCTCTATTTTTCTGAATTTCTATTTTTTATTTAAATAGATTTTTTATATTAGAATTTTTAATAATTATATCGTTATTTCGTTATTAGATGATGGTCAAAATTTGCAGTGTGCTTTCCTACTAAAGGTTTTACTACTTAACTGCTCGAATTATTTAAAAAATACCTTTTAAAATCTCATTTTTTGAGATTAATATTGTATAATATTTTGATTTTTACTCAGCACCAAACGACAAATTTACTTTATTTCGTGATTCATCCTGTACAACATTTTTTTATGTTACCAGTTCATATTTATTTTAATAATAGCTCTTTTTATTGACTATTATTTAAACTCCCAAATTGTCTTTTATTTCATTCTCCAATGCTGCTTTTATTACAATCCACCCCTAATTATATTCAAACTTGAATATTGATTCTGTTCTAAACGAAGTTAGACTGAATATTTTCACTGTATTTAAATTATTAAATATTCCAATATTGATTTCTTTTACGTAAAGTTTGCCCACTAACTCTCACTGCAGGTCAATCAGTTATTTAGCAATTTAGTATTGTCGGGGATAAACTCGTAATACGTCGTTACCAAAACAAACAGGCGTATTTCAAAATTATAGGATTTAGGTATTTATAGGTAATGGATTTTTTTAACTTTAAAAGTTGCTTAAAAAATGCTAAAAACATAAAATATAGTGCCAATACCAATATAACGTATTGTCATGATATCCCTAATCCGACCATGTGCCTGTGTACGCACGCGGCCTTCACATGGCAACCAAATCATCCTTATTTAAAATTATAAATAAGAAAATATATGTTAATTTAACTTTATACGATCGATTAATAGTATATTGTTTCACGAGTGACGAAAATAAAATTTTTTGAAGCGAGAGAACAATTTACCAACCGAGGCGAAGCCGAGGTTTGAAATATTATTTATTATTTAAATATTGATTTATTGTTATATTTGAACAATTGTTTAAAAATATGGGGGTATCACACTCAAGCTTTTTATTTATTGAGGTAGATGCCGACATATTTGTTCTACTGTTAAATGTCATTTCAGATGATGATGCGCCATAATCGGATAATAATAATAATAATAATAATATTTATTCACACATAATAATAATAATAATAATAATAATATAAAAGTTTTACAATAATACACAAACATATGTATTGTAACTTCAATGTAAATAAATCATTGACCCCATTAAAACTGTTTAGTTGAGCATGGTTTTTATTAAAAATTGAAATTGCCAAAACGCAGTAGATAAAAGAAATTATAATTAAGGTATACATAATGACTAAAATAATAAAATAATAGGATGAACTAGTAGTTTCCTTATTTTGTACAGATTGTAAAATTTTGGTTTGTATTTGGTTTTTACTGTTCGTGGATTCATCAACATATCCTTCCGCAACACTACTAGATTTCCAACCACCGTGCTTTTTTAACATAAGCAAGTCACCTCCTGCATCCACTAATAGCGTTGCGGATGTTCTGCGGAAACAGTGCCCAGTGTAATCTTGAGGATTCGGAAGCGTTAAAAACTGAGCAATTTCGTTAGGAAATTTACTGATTTTATTAATTCCAACAACCTGTCTGCTACACTTTCCATTCTGATAGTTAATAAAGAATCTTGAATTAATTTGATCCATGTTTGCGGGACGTAGGCTCATATATTTTTTAGAAATATCATAAAAGGGTCCAGAAATATGAAAAGAACGCGGAACTTTTGTTTATGTATTACGGATTTTAACTACCAGAATACTTCCAGTATCCTTTACATCGCTTATTGTTAAATCCTTTAGTTCGTGGCAACGACAAGCGCCAGATAATCCAAAAAATAATGCTACCTACAAATATTAGTAGTTATGTATTAGGTATTTGTTAAAATAAAAATAATAATTCCGTTACCTTTGTTATTAAATATTTATAGTCAGGTGCATTCTTTAGGAAAGTTTTTATGTCTTCAGGCGAAAAATTTTTGGATTTTTTGCTTTTAAAACCATCAGATTTTCTTTTCAAAAGCGAACGTAACTTTGGATATTTACTAATATCGACATCATTTTTAACAGAGAGTGTAGTTCTTAGCATCGAATAAGTGGACCATAACGTCGACGGTTTAAAATTTGAACATATTTTTCCAAAATATGCTAGTTGTACAGTTTCCGAAAATGATTTCACTATATTTTTTTCTCTCCAGTCCAAAAATTTGATATAAATTTCTTCATATCTCTTTTTTGATTTGGCCGGTAATAAATGTGAAGAGGTTTCTGCAGCTTTAAAAATAATTTCTGGGGGAGTACAATCGCTTTCTGACTCAGACATCATGAAAATATGTTAAATTTAGGACGAACTGAAACTGACAGTTCTCAAAAGTGATAAAACTTCAAATAAACAAATGAAAACCAGGAAACTAGATGTAGATTGGTTTAATTTGCACTATTTTTATACATTTTTGTTTTATCTTTAATTCATTAAAGTTTAGGTAAAAACGCATATAGAATTTAATGAGCATCTTTTTATTTCATTATTAATAATTATAAGCTGCCAAAATATTATACGAGGCGACTGATATATGAAAATATGTAACAACTTACTTTCGTCACTATAGACGAACTAAACGTTATGGGATTTTTTCTCACTAGTGACGGAAATCAAGTTTTCGCTGAAAGTATCCTGTGGCGAAAGATGTCTTTTTGTAAGAGTTCGTAGAAAAAATGTTTTTCCTCGAAATGTCTGGAACAATAATCTCTATGTAAAAACGGTATGCATTTAGTCAGTTTTTCCCAAATTATTTGAAAATTTGTAAATAATAATGTTTAGATAGTCATGTTTTTTCAGTACAACTCTGTTCACTAACTTATGATTTATTATCCCGATACTTCATTGGTTATTTCCTATAATTTTTTGAGTTCTACACAATCTAGGCGTGTACAATCTCGTAAAGCACAAGACAACATTTTGTCCTCAAAGTCTTTCTACTAACACGATAATAAAAGAAAACATACACAATAAATACCTAAAAATAAAATACACACCACAAAACCTATAAGTAAATGACACAAATTACACTAGGATGGTAACAATATGGCTCAGGTGATACCGCTGACTTCTCTCCTTACTACCTCCATGACAGTTATTTAGGTCTTTATTAAACACCCTGTATATTGCCTTCAAATAAACCTTACCTATTTCGTTTATCTGAACTCGCGTGAGTTAAATCTAAAAGAGTTTATATAAATTGACAAGGTGTCACTAATAAGGAGAGGTTCACTTAAACGTTAGTTAGCCACACCCAGCGTTAGTGCTTTATACATAATATTCATAAAATCGCTGACACGGTGTAAAAATCGCATACGCTAGTAAAATAACGGTTTCATTCGCTGAAGTACAGGAAAGACAATTGCCAATAAATAACGTGAAAGAGCGTGCCATAACTTATTGCTAGCCCAACATTCTAAAATTGCCCTAGTAAAGTGATATATAGTCGAATTAGTCACCCCCGTCTAATACAATTGTAAATAAGGGTTGTGCCAATTTAATTTTAGACAGCTTTCAAATATTCTACTGTCAAATGGAACGAACTTGATGATTTATAAAAGGAATTTTAACGGAAAGTTGGAAAATTCCCAGATATGGATGTCAATAATTTGTTTTACATTTTTTCATTTTGCCAAAAATTTTATATCAACATTTAGAAAAAAATTATTTTACCGTTTTTTATTCGATAAATAAGTTTGTTGGAATTTAATTTCCTAAATTTAAGGACAACTTGCTAATATTAAAATAAAGTTTTTATTGTAAAAAATGTTATTTCCTAATTAGAAGCTGTGTAAATATGGCCACACTCGATTCTGGCATTACAATTACGAGGTGCATGGCTCTGTGGGGGGGGGGGGTGAATTGGGGGAGAAATGGCAGCGTGCTTGAAAGTCGCTTCAAACTCGTTACTCGGGGGGTTTTCGGGGATGCCTGATTCAATTCTGGCATTAGAATTACCCGGTGGTGCACGGGGGGTGAATTGAGGGATAAGTGGCAGCGTGCATGAAAGTCGCTCCAAACTCGTTTCTCGGGTGTTTTCGGGTCTGCCGAACTCAATTCTGGGGCGATTTTCATGGACGAGGCAATTCCCCCCACCCCCAGAATAACCCCCATCCAAATACACAGAGGGACCCCCGAGCGCCCCCGGGGAAATCAAATGTTGGAAATGAATTTGGCATCCCCGAAAACCCCCCGAGTAAGGATTTTCGAGCCATTTCCATGGACTCTGCAATTTCGCCCCCGAATCAGCCCCCGGGCACCCCGGTAGAGCCACTTTGAACACCCCCGGGTAATTCCAGTGCCGGAATTGAATTAGGCATCCCCGAAAACCCCCGAGTAACGAGTTTGGAGCGACTTTCATGCACGCTGCCATTTCTCCCCCAATTCACCCCCCCCACAGAGCCATGCACCTCGTAATTGTAATGCCAGAATCGAGTGCGGCAGCCCCGAAAACCCCTGAATAATGATTTCCGAGCGATTTTTCCGAGTTTCCAGTCGTTCCTATAATGGTGCAAGTTATGATGCAATTGGAAAATGCATTTTCCGACCCAGAAGGCATTTTTCCAAAAACGCGCCAAACCAGACCATGTAAACTTTTTTCCTTAAACCTTCCTGAACACAATGCAGAAAACCGCATCTGGTGTATGAAAAAAGTTCCGCTATTCGGGTGATTTTGATCTAAATGCCCTGGACTAGAAGGAATAACAAATATTACACGCCTCGGAGGTTGGAACTTTTATAGCGTCGCAGAAGGTTATGTAGAAAGCTCACCAAGTTTCCAAAAGGGCCTATCGAATAAAATATTAAACTTCAATGACGCTGTCGCTGGCCCTTCCACTAGTCAGCAGCTGTCACCAGTAAACCCTTCCAAAATGACCTCTTCCAAGTTCCCATCGCCACGGTTGCAACAATTAGTGCTGACCAAGCAGTGGAAAACCGAAATCTGACTTCAATGGAAAACATTTTAGCCTCTGCAATTAATTTGCAGAATGCTAAAAATTGCACGTTCAATATTAATATTAAGAATAATTAATTTGTTGATATGTATTTAATAATAAATGTTTCTTTATGTTAACTTTTGGGTTTTTTCCGCACGCTAGTAGAAAAAATGGTGTACCTGACACGTGCGGAAAAGTATCACTTCCGCACTTGTTAGGTAAACTACTATTTCTTCGCCCTTTTTTATACTTTATTTAATTTTCTCAACTTGTATAATAAATAACATCATTACTTTTGTTTTGTATTTTCAATCCCAAACTGGCAATTTTTTACTACAGCAAAGATAAGAATAACATTTTTTTTGAAAAGGTGAAAATAAAAAAAAAAAAATTTCTTTTTTTTTGGTCTATCCGGGTCATCCTGTATAATAGGTAGACCATAATATAAATAATTTTTAAATTATATTAACCAAAACTCTCTACAATATTTCAATGCTCTCTGTACTAATTCTAACAAAGTAAAATAGGATAACCAAGTAACGAGTTATATTATTACGAAAACTGTTTTATCTACAACTGTCATTTATGGATGTATTATATGCGTATCTAAGGCAACATAAAGCAATCCATATATCACTAGTGATAATATATTCATATTACACGATTTTTGTCAATTATACCCCACTAGAATTAAAAATCATTAGATCTAGTATGCGTTTGACAAGTTAGTTGACAGCATGTTGACAGTTATTCGTTGTTCCCGATTCTTTTTTAAAATTAAACTTAAAATATTAAGCCCGTTTTAAATGTTTATCAATTAAAAAATGGAAGACGATGATTACATGGAACTAACACCTCCTGAAATCCGCGACGCTGCTAAAGTGGGCGTCGTTGGAATTATTACCTGAAATATCGGGGAAAAATTATGAGATTGCATACAACAAATTTATGTCGTGGAAACAAATAAAAAATGTATCCTCTTCTTCTGAAGACACTGTGCTTGTATATTTTATGGAAATTTCTAGTAAATACAAATCGTCTACTTTATGGACAAACTATTCCATGCTAAAAAGCATGTTAAACATCAAGCACGATGTCGACATTGATAAATATCCGAGATTACGTGCTTTGTTGAAAAGACGATCCGAAAATTACGAACCTAAGAAATCTGAAGCTCTGACTGGTGAAAAAATTGAGAGGTTTATAAAGGAAGCCCCAGATTTGAAATATCTTGGAACAAAGGTAAAAACTCGAATCGAAAATCAAAATTCTTTAACTTAATCTACACATTTTTTTAAGGCTGCCTTGATTATGGGGGTCATGGGTGCTTGCCGATTCTGTGAATTAAAGAATATGAAAATTGGGGATTTAAGATGTTTTGAAGGATGTTTTCAAGTAAACGTGCCACACACAAAAACCAAAGTCCCAAGGAATTTCACAATTGTGGATAATTTTTCAAAATTGTTAAAAAATATATAGACCTCCGGCACGAAAATGCATCACAAGATTTTTTTCTTAATTTCCAAAAAGGAAAGTGTACAAAACAAGTGATAGGAATAAACAAGTTTAGCGCAATGGGAAAGCAAATTGCTACGTTTTTACAATTACCAAACCCTGAGAGCTATACTGGCCATTGCCTCAGGCGTTCATCTGAAACATTGGTTGCTGATTCTGGAGCTTCAATGACAACATTAAAACGTCATGGAGGCTGGAAATCCGCCTCCACAGCAGAAGGGTACATCGCCAATTCAAAAAAGAACAAAATAGAAACAGCTCAAGCAATTTTAAGTCAAATCAATAATGAAAATTGTGTTGGTCTTAATAATCCATCATCTTCTGACAGTGATCGTTATGATTCTGTACACATCAATAGCAACACTAATTTTTCTTTAAAAAACAATAATCTCAATGATATTACCGGAGCTATTAATATTTAAAATTGTAATGTTACTATTAATTACGTCAATAAACGAGTTCCTGTATAAATTGGCGTTTTATTTCACACGATGGCTTAAATACTCCTCATTTGAAAGGTCCTTTAATTGTGAACAATCTTGTCAATTCTATTTATAACAACTTCAAAGAATTTTTTCTTAAAATCCCCTTTTCGTTTTCGGTGAGCCCCCGTATTCAGTTGTAGATAAAGTATAGTATTTAATTCGTGTATATTATACTATTATATGTAGTTATGGACATATTGTTGTTAATGTATGTGTATTTTCGGTGATTTTATTAGCGTTCATTTTCCAAACTAATTTTGCAGGATCTCGATAGGTTTTACCAACTAGGAAGATACAAACGCTATAGTTTTCATTTTTAAAAATCTATTCAAGAAACCATTATTGAAACTATTAGTGAAATTAATAATTTATTTTATAATATAAAATAACGATATAATTAATTGAATTATTTAGTCTTTTGAACCCTCAACAGTATCATTGATATTCGTTGGGAACTAAAATTCAAATATAATTTAATTCTAATTATAACCTTTGTGCTTCTTGGAAATCGACTGTTGGCCCAAAATTAATTACTGTTTCAATTTATTATGAATCTTAATATAGAATTGAATATATACTATGTGCCTGTAAATGTAAATTATTATGTGTCATTATTGGCGATTCAGATTAATTTTCGCGCGCCTGTCATTTGTCACCTATAAGTAGGATATTTTTTTATTTATCTTGTGTAATATATGAATTTTTAACAGTTTTTAGATGTAATGAATCATTCAAATAAATTCAATAAGATTAAAAAACTTCATTAAAACAACTCAACTTTAAATAAACAAAAATTTTTATCCACTAAATGCAAGAACATATTCGCATTAAGGAATAAGGTTGTTTTTGATTTATAAAATAAAAAGCAACCATTTTTGCATGTCGATCCTCTCATAATTTTCAATTTTATTTTTAGTAAGTACTTCTTCGAGAAATGATGAAATAAACTTAATTAATGACTCGTTTTGATTTAAAAGTACAACTTTTATGACAGCAAAAACCTGACTTTATTCATAGAAGCCGAAGTATTTGCTTATGGTGTAGCAAATGTTTTTTCTTTGGTTGTAAAGCAAGTGTATCAAACTTATTTAACATATACATCGAGGGTTTTGTTTCATAAATTTGAAGTAAAAGATTTGCTTCGCTTTATTCATGAGACCCAATTTCTTATTTCTATAAATAATTAATATTATCTTTAAATTAATGGTAATAATTGCCCATCATTATCACTAGACCAGAGCATACTGGCGCATTCGTTTGCAAAATTGTTTTAATTCGTATTTTTTTTTAAATGTCCGGAAGGCTTTCCTGATTATAAAAGTGTAAAATGATACTTGATATTTGTTGATGTTATTGTTTAAACAACGAAAAATTAATTAAACCGGAAAAAATGCATTTTTTGCAATGAATTAATTTTTTTTATATTCTTCAGGATATTTCGAATAAAAAAAGTCCCTACGCCCATCATCGTATCTTCAACCCTTTAATTGTTATGAATTTTTTAAAATCCAAAATTGACGAAAATTCTAATTTTCTTGAATTAAATAATATACCTTAAAATTTAAAATGCTATAATTTTAAATTTTTTACGGAATACTCAAACTATAATAAACAAAATTACCTAAATAAATTTTAAAAATTTTGTTTTTTTTATGTTTTTTTTACGTTATAACAATATGCTTCCTATGAAAAAGATTGTTCACTAGTATTTTCATTAAACAACAAATTAAATCGCACAGTCACGTTATCGTTTCGACGAAGAGTTGCATTTTTTAATTTTAAATATGAATCAGGTTTCGGACACTTCACTAACGCCTCGCCATGATCACAAAATAAACACTTTTTTTCGTCAAATAATTTAATTTTTTTTGGAATTAAAGAGAACGACATTATTACTCAGAAAATTACACGACTGCAAAGTAAACCAGTAGATGTAGTCGACCAAGACTGATTAACAACTAAAAAATAATTTTCAAAACAAGCCTATTTGGAAGGTTGTAAAAATTGTTTATGACAGGAAAAATAATAGAAGAAGAGTTAAACGTACAATTTTTTTTTAAATACAAACTAAGTCCCTTTACCTATTTGTAATCATAGTGCAAAAGATTGAAAGTCATAAAAAAATTTCATATTTATAGCAGTTAATCTCAATTTTAGAAAAAAAAAATGTTTTCCTTATTTTTGTTAAATGGAGAAAGGCTTGGATATTTTTGAAATCATAAAATTTTATAACTTCAGTAAGCCATTGTAACAGGTAGAAATTTTTCACGGATCACGACAAGTGAATTTGGCCTTTTTATTGTATTAAAAAAAAAAAAGGTTGAAGAAGATTTTACTTCTCAGGCAGTATCTGACAATAATTTTTTCATGAATAAAAATAAATGTTAATAATAAATGTTTCTGTTAACTTTAATAAATAAAAAAGTTATCAAAAGTATCTAAAAAAGTAAAAAAAATCACATGATACAAAACTATTAATCGACAAATATAACAAAGTATTATGAAAAATGTTAATAATAATTTTTTTAAACTTATTACCTCTGCGAAACAGCAAAAAATTGATTCAGCGCGTCATCGGGCTTTCTCTTACCCATTTTATGCATTGAGTTGGAATTGAGATAGAAGTACTTCTCTCTAAAAGTACACGCGCGTAGGAAGCATATTCTTATAACGTAAAAAAAAACATAACGAACAAAATTTTTAAAATTTATTTAGGTAATTTTGTTTATTATAGTTTGAATATTCGGTAAAAAATTTAAAATTATAGCATTTTAAATTTTAAGGTATATTATTTAATTCAAGAAAATTAGAATTTTCGACAATTTCGGATTTTAAAAAATTTATTGCAAAAAATGCATTTTTTCTGGCTTAATTAATTATTCGTTGTTTAAACAATAACATCAACAAATATCGAGTGTCATCTTACACTTTTATAATCAGGAAAGCCTTTCGGAAATTTAAAAAAAAATACGAATTAAAACAATTTTGCAAACGAATGCGCCACTATGCCCTGCACTATAAGCTTTTTTGTCAAAATATTGAATTATTGAAGATACAAGCTACTTATACTGACAAATTATACTTTTTGCATTTTGAAATAAACTAAAATAATTAGATTATTCACACTAAGTTTGTTAAAATAAAGTAACAGTTTTAAATCTATAATTAGCAAAACATAAAAATACAACTTAAATTAAAAAATTAGAGAAAACACAACACAATCAACTCAACTCCAAATATATCAGAGAATTATCTCTTTTAATATTGACATAACATTTAGAAAACACCCTGTATGAGTTTCATTTAGGAACTTATTAATAACCATGCTTCATATTTATGGTTGCAATTGTATACTAAAATTTTAATCAATAAATAGCCAAACTTTAATGAAAAATTGTTCAGCAGTAGCCTCACATACATATTTTTTTATTCATTTAGAAGTTATTGTTCAGAACAGAAACATCTAAGGGCATATCTATTCAGTTTCGATATCTAACTGGAGCAAAGAAAACTAGTTTAAAAGTATCGGCGTTATTTTATACCTTAATAATAAAAGTTGAAAAGTTTTAATGCGACGCCACAACTTCAATAACTTCAGTATATTTCCGAGAGTTGAATCGAAATAAACCAGAAACTTTAAATGTATATTTAATTATCTCACGAAAATTATGTTTTATATTTGATAGTTGTGGTATACTCACTATGTTCAATATACATGTGTTTACTTACTAATAATAATAATAATATTCATTACTTACTGGTGGCCAATGGTTTTAAATAAAGACAATTTTGTAAATAAAAGATATAAATTAGATAAGATTAAAAATCCTTTAAATATATAATATTTGATAGTCTTGAACAAAGAATATCACTAAATATCACTAAATTTTAACCGACGCTACCCTTTTTATTTAGATGTCACGTCATTTATTCCATTGTCCAGAATTACTATAACATAGATCATACACCAAACTAATAGGTAAATAACGTTTAGCAACATTTAAATGCTGGATTTTTTGTTACAAATCATTGGACATAACTTGATTACTGGGACCTAGTTGGAGCCAACGGGGAGGATCTGGACCAATATTCAATGTGAACTACCTTGGGTTTACTTCCTGCTGACAACTGAATGAGGTAAATCCGGTCGTTGATTTTCTTAAGGACGGTGTAGGGGTCTTTCCAGTTCCGTTGCAGATTCTGACAAAGTCCTTCTCAGCGCTTGGGATTGTACAGCCATACTGTATGGCCTCTCTCAAAATGTGTCCCTGTGGCAAGCCCTATGATTCCAGCTTCTACTTTCTTTCTGTTGGCTTTCAGTTGTTCTCGAGCGAATCCGTAGACCATTGTCCTGCCATTGCATAGATCAAATCTTTTACAACAATCCGCTACATTCCATCGGCAATTGACACAATAAAATCTTTTCAGAACTCGTGCCATTGTCCGTTTTGTACCAAAATGTCCTGCTGAACAGCTGCAATGAAACTCCTCCAACACACTGCTAACATATGATTTCGGCAGTATCACTTAGCAGGCTACATATACTCCATTGGAGTTTTCCCACTTCCGGTGAAATAGGCCATCGTGAAGATACAGAGAATCCCACTGAGTCCAGTACCCTTATATAGTTCCAATGTATTTGGCTATTTCTTGCCAAGTAGGTAGACTTATTTTTTGAGCTATTCTCGGACAACCTTTAAGTCATTGTCTTTCTTCTGTCCCTTTCTCAGATTTCAAGGGTGATTTCTTCTTCGTTCCCCTTATTTTTCGAGCCTTTCACTACTATACCGGCATTGTTTTTCTAAACAGGGTCACCTGGAGAGAATGTCTGCGTTGCTATAGAGACCTCTTCGATGCTCTTCTTTCTGGTTATTTCTAGAATGCCGGTGTGGGTGATTGGCTTCTTCGGGACGCATAGCTGCTGTAATTATTTCTTGTTGGACTTCGAGACGGGCTTTGGAAAATTAATCTATATGATTTTTGTGTCTCTGATTCTCGACTTATAGAATGAGCCATGCTTCTACAGATTCTTTGAAGATATCCGATTCTTCCGCAATTGAAGCATCTACTGCTTTCCTTTTGGCTGTTTCGTTGTATATTTCGTAGGGTATTTAAGATTTGTGAGAGGGTAGGTCGAAGGATAGTATTAGTAGTGGCCTCTTCATTTTCTTGGAATCTAATTTCTCTTAATTTTGCGCAAGAAAATTTAGATATAGTTTTTTCTGCTTTGTATTTCTGGGCAATCAGTGTCTCACTCAACGTCTTGTGGTGTTGTAGACGAAGAGTCTGTAGCATTTCTACATTCTGTTGTCCATCAATAAATGCATGTATGTCAAATTGTTCTAAGAAATCTCTGGGCGCTTGTAGATAGGCCAGATGCAGCAATCTTTTTATATCGGCTTCAAATTCTTCTTGCTGACTGCGAACCTTTAGCTGGCTTTTTCAAATGCTACTGGCCATATTTGGTCTCCGAGGCTTGGACGAGAGATAAATAACTAGCTTCCGCTTGGGGAAGTAACTGTATAATGGTTGCTGCCTGTCCGCGCAGCGACACTATCAATGAACCCGCCATCTCTTTCTCGGTCCTGCGATTGTCTCTAGCTGTAACTTCAAATTGGAGTCGATATGTTTTCCATGTTGTCTGACCGTCAAACGGGGGTAGCATCAGGGTCTTGCTACTGTGGTTTTGTAAGACTGGAGTTTGAATATGGCTTGGGTTGGTTACAGATGAAGACGAGGTAGTGTTTTCAGCTTGAATGTAGCTACGAATTTTTCTCTCTAATTTACCTTTTTAACTCTACTCTAGCCTGTTCTTGTTGTTCTAAATTAGCTTTCAAATTCTCTTGCTGTTGCTCTAAATTAACTTTTAAATTTTCTTGTTGATGTTCTAAATTAGTTTTTAAGTTCTTTAAAGTGGTTTTTAGATTCTCTTACTTCTGTTCTAAATTAGCTTTTAAATTATCTTGTTGTATTAAGAGATCTACTTGGCTGTTTAGCTGGCCTATCTCTTGCTTGAGGTTTTCTTGAATTTGCAGCAAACCATTCATAATGTCTACCTCAGCTTTTCTATGCTTCTTTTTCTTTTCTTTTTCCTTTTCCTCCTCCTCTTCCTTTCTACGCCTTTCCTTTTCCTCCTCTATCTTGGATCGAGACTACGATCGATACTATTACAACAAATATAAATCACAAAATTTTTAGAATTGGTCGTGGTTGATTTATGAGCTCACGTTCGTTCTGCGCATGTCTTGACATTTCGTTCCTATTCAGACCCACGAACCTGATTTGACAGTACAGAAACTGATATGTGACTAGGTTTGAGTGTGTTGAAACCACATATCAAAGTATGTGGTTGAAACCTTATAATATAAAGTATTGAGGAAAGATGGTTACGCCAAGGTCAGTTAACAGGTATGGTTATCCAAGATGGCTACTTGACATTAGTATTTACCAATAGTGTATCATATTTATATTGTTTGAAAGGGTAATATTTTTATTAGATCAAACATTCAGTAAAACAAATTCTTTTAAAAAGTGGATAACTATATTTCAGGTTTTTATATATAGTGTAATTGCAAAATATTTTGATGAATGTCTTAGATACAGTCTTGCCCAAGGTTTTTCTAAATTATCTTCCAACAATTTCTTCATTATTTACAAAATTTTCCAAATCAACATTTTTTTCTTCCTCCATAATAATTTTTTGTTCTTGAGTTCCAGCATTATTCTCTTTAAAGATTTGATGACTTTCCGTTGTCTCTATACGGTTTGCTGTTATTTCCTTAATTTAAAGGCGGTACAGATCTAAGCACGTATGCGTATGAGGCAAGACGAGGACGCATGAGCATGCATATGTGGACGGGCTTCCGATACGCGGCAAATTGACTCGTTATGTGTGCCGTACGGCCTCGCCCCAATCCATTTGTTGGCGGTTCATCAAAAGCAGGCAATGCGCAGTATATGCTCAGCCTGGACGGGGAATTTGTACCATACAGCGCTGTATAGAATATAGCGAGTTTTTAGGATTTATTTTGCATGAAGTGGAACCAGGAAAACGTTTTGCTTCTCCTGGATTTAAATAATCAGCGTGATATCTTAAGAGAGTAAAACGCCAGTTCTATTACATCTTCATAAAAAATAATATCCTTGGCAGGAAATCGGCCATCAATTCCTTTCTTTCCTTTTTTCTTTAATGTGCCAGATAAAATAATAAAACATGCACTTAATTCCGCAACGTCATCCTGGTCCTTCATTTTTGTTTTAATATCATTAAGCTATTAATAACAAAAAAGTCACTATATAATAACCGTATAAAGGACTTAAGAAAATTTAATAGTAATTACAACGTAAAAGTGTTATGTTTCATTTTAATCCGTTTTAACTTCAATTTATTAGAATGATATGATGAAAAGATAAACTACTACAACTAACTATATACCTGTCTCACGCCTCGACACTGATTTACTATTAAATTGATACCTAAATGGTTTGTTAGCGTTCCCAGTAGACCTTCTTAGTATTGATTAGTTTATCGCTGATTCAAAGTATTTACCTAACTTGGCTAGATTTAATATTTTTACGAGGAGTAAATATTATGGAATAATCTCACTTTTTAAATTTTCGCGTTGACGAAGCATAAAAAATAAAATGATCCCGGTAAGTTGAGCTCTGAAAATCATAATAGAATTACATTGTTGTCGGTTGACCACAGTGCAATCCGCAAGATGAGTCACTATCATTTAAAAATTGTTCAAGTATAGACAACGCAGAATCCCGAGAGTACGTAAACCGATTTGCCATTGTGTTGGAACAAACCTTTCCCGTGCATAACTACATGTTAGTACGTACATTTAGACTGGCACAAAGTATAGAATAATACGAATTAACAGCTAACAGGTAGGTGCATAATGAAAGTTTCTATAACAAAGCCTGTACACGTTGTCAAATTTAGTGCATTTAATTTAAAACAGCTTTGAAATAATTCACCTGCTTTGTTTGACATGAAACACACCTAATTTTCGCCAAACCGCTAACCACACCCAACAGCATTATAATAATGTAATGAATTAATTTAACGTCGTTTGTTTTCTACCAGTAAAAGTTTTTATTCGATTAATGGTAATTTATACAAATGTGAATATATACTTCTGTTTTAGCAACACGTCATTTTTGTTTTCACAAACAGAATTTATTATCTGATAGTTACAGGTCTGGCACAACATTTTTTTAAGTAGATGGCTTCAATAGTTATTTTGTAATAAATCAGTTCTTCCTAACAGAATATTCAAAATGTGTTCACAACCTTTTTGTCAGCAATATAATTCCCATTCCCTACTTTGTTCCCAAAAATTAAATCAGTGTAATTCATTCCGGTGGTTAGCTCTTTTCGCCATTCTTTGATGAGTTTGTGCACCTTAACTTTTGATCTCCCTTGTTTTTAGTTCTGAACCAAGGTAGTAAAGGGTCAAGGGGATTGACTCTAAAACACATTTAAATTTATTAGGAATAAACGTTTACATATATAAGCAGTGGTGGCTTTGGTGTAATTTAAAAAGAGTGTTCACTTTTTCCAATAATTTTTTAAGTAAGTTCGGTTCAAAACTTTGTACAAGCGTCAATATCGCTGTTTTTTTAATTTGGGTTTATATTAGGTGTATTTATTATTATCAATATCATACTGTTTGTAAGCACTACAACTGTTAATGATTATTTTAGTTATTGTAATATTTGCTTTGTTTTTAATCATTTATAAACATTGCTAGTTATAATCAGCTGACTTTTCTTCATATTTTGAGGTTATTTTTAAATAGGTATATATCAGGTTATGTAGAAAGCTTGACATTGATTTTTGTGTAAAAAATATTATATGAAACTCTTCCTAAAGTTTCTAGATTTTTATTGTAAATTTAATGATTTTCATAATTTATCACACATGTCAAATAAAATAATATATTTTTTAAAAACCTTTAATGGGCAAATAAACCAAGTGAACTATAAGG